>PQWD01010394.1:0-34642 GCA_019425675.1 Leucinodes orbonalis
TCCAGATAGAATTCAACTGGTACCAGCTGGCATGTGGGTGAACCTCACGGAGCAATGGCCCTACCGCACTTCATGGATAATATACCACCACGAGACATACGAAGACCACATTGACGACTCCACATCGCTCAACACATTTATGAAAAGTACGTGTTTGTTTGTTACTAGATTTTTGGTAGATTGTCCTTTAGAATTTAGAAGAAAAACTTGAATCTTCAAATATATTTTTTTCTTCTTGAAGTTTCGGTCATAATATGCAAATATTTTTTTTTTTTTTTTTTTTTTTTTTTATTATCTGCGATCAGCCTTAACCATAAGCAGATATGGTGAGGGATATATTAACTTTTGAACTGCTATTGGCCAGTGCCAATGCAGCTCCTACATTGGAAGAATATTATGGTTCCTCCGCAAGCGAAATACACTCCGTGACTCATCTAAGAGGTTTTGGCCAGTTGGGATGAGCAATAAGGCGCTCTTTATGACTTTTTGCGGAATCTGTCAATCTCCTCCTCAACCGTTCTAACTTGTAAGTAGTTGTGAATTTCATCGTTCCGCGTAAACAGAGGTGCTTTAGCAAACATTTTAAGATACTGTTTTGGACTCTCTGTAGGCACATTATATTAGATTTACTTGCGGAGCCCCAAAGTGCAATTCCGTAAGTCCATATAGGTTTGAGGATAGCATTGTAGATAAGAAGCTTGTTGTCTAATGAGATCACCGAGTTACGGCCTAAAGCCAGTGAAGATTCTTGAAGCGAAGGTTTACTTCGTCCCTTTGCTTTGATGTGATCTTTCCATGTGAGGCGCCTGTCTAATCGAAAACCGAGGTATTTGACGCAGTCGGTATGTGGTAAGGTATCTAGTCCCATCCCACCTCAGGGCAGTTTCCTCTTCGTAAAGTGAAAGTGATGTGTTGTGACTTCTGAGCGCTTGCCTTAATCCTCCACTTAGAAAGCCAACTTTGGGTGGAGTTTAGTTGAAGTTGAAGACACTTGCTTGCTTGTTCAGGATCATAGTTGCAGCATAGGAAAGCAGTGTCGTCCGCGTATGTGGCCACAGTGACATCACTTCTTGATGGAAGATCGGATGTAAATATATTGTATAGTACAGGGCCGAGCACAGAACCCTGGGGGACTCCCGCAAGACATGGGTAAAAAGATGAGAGTGCCGTACCGTACTTAACCTGAAACTTTCGCCCAGACAGGTACGACTCAATGATGGTAAAGATTGAGTGTGGGAGCAAAGTTTTTATCTTGCATAGAAGCCCTCTATGCCAGACTCTATCAAAAGCTTGTTGAATGTCTAAAAAGGCTGCCGAGCAGTATTCTTTCCTTTCGAAGCATTGTCTAATTGTATGGCAGACTCTGTGAACTTGCTCAGATGTTGAGTGATGTTTCCGGAAACCAAACTGGTGATGAGGAATCAAATTGGTGCCATCTATTAGTGTTTCCAGGCGAACAAGAATATTTTTCCCAAAGTTTGGATAACAGTGGGCTTAGACTAATTGGTCTGTAAGATGAGGCTTCCTGCGGGGGTTTGCCCATTTTAGAATCATTACGATTTGAGATACCTTCCAAATTGACGGAAAAATGACAGCCTAAATACGGCATTGAATAATTTAGTAAGAAACGATGCCCTTGCGAGGAAGTTCTTTAATAATTCTGGGAGTGATAAGGGTCAAACCCGGGCTATATAATATGCAATATTGGGATTTTAATTTCATGACCCTTTAAGGTAGTTTTGTGACATTGGTAGACTCATTGTTTGAGAAATCGTTGGAAGTTGGTGGCTTCTAGTAACCTCAAAATTGTGGTAGTGTGAAATATTTTTTGGCTGAATCGGTGAATAATCTCGTACTAAAATCAGACTAGTAGAATGAGGAAAAGTCTACCCGTGACCATCGGTAACATCAACTAAAACTTCGGGGAAATATTATAAATTTCTTTAAGATAGCATGTGTGAGTACTAAATGAGTTACAGTGCAAATGCCTATGCGTGTCAAGCTAGCACTCGAGTGGGCTGCAATAAACTTCATATTGGTACATGATTCAATAAAGTAACCTTTTTTTATTCGGTGCTTGATTTAATAAGGTTTATTTTATTTCATAGAGTGAAACCAGTGATCGGTAGCGTCCGCGAGGCCAGCACGCTGATGGAGCTGGACCGAGACGAGCGCAAGCTGGAGGTCTTCCTCAGTTTCCATCGCTCCACACTGACGGCGGCCGATCTCAAGATATTCCTACCTTTCACCATCAATCTCGATCCTTACATTAAAAAAGTCATCAAAGGTAAGTAAAAAACTATGACATTAAAACTTGCCATCTATTACCGCTCGTATATTGTCGCGGGAAAACAATATATATATTGTTGTGCCCAATTTGGTACTAGATAGGTATTTACTTAGTGCACGATAAAGCAGGTAACTAACAATCTAAACGCTATTAATAAATTAATGAGTTGCCATCGGTATTTTTTATTGTAGGTATTTATTTATTAATTTTTGGAAGATTTATGGTTTCAAAAGACACCATATAAAGCAAACAATATGATGAGAGCAAATACTAATTACAAATCACCAAATATAACTAATCAGTTTACAAAAGTAATATTTAGGTAACTCAACTTTACATTAAATATGTATTTAACCAAAATTACTGTTATTTAATATCATCAAGGTTCAAGTGCCTCAAAGTACGATCTTGTCATTTGCTTGTTTTTCTATATATTGTTATATATAGAGGTACTTTAAAACATAATACGCTTATCGCGTATTATGTTAATTACCTCTTTCACAATAATAAACATATAAAGATATGTCTCCAAGCTATGAATATAAAGTGAGCTGCATAAAATTGAGTACAAAAATATGAGTATTTTATGTTCCCTATTTGCTAAGGATTTCCAGTCTTTTTAAGTTGCACATTTCTCTTAAACGTATATCGGGGAGTTAGGTAGTTAACTAAAGGTTCATAATATATTGTACGACAGAGGAGCAAGTTCAAACTGGTGCAGATGAAGAAATAAGCGTAGCGGCGCTTCGTGGGGCACGCCGCATCATCCGCACCCGCACTCCAAACTGTTCCACAGGAAACACGTAAGATTTTCTTAAATAACAAGCCTGTGTGTATGTTTTTATCTAATAATCTTTAAACACTAAATAAATTTTATTGTACACTAAACACTTGTTAGGAATGGTAATAATAAAAAAACTGTTCTGGCTGAATTGATTGGAAGTCAAAAATGAGTAAAAAAATCTTGGTTTGTAAAGTTTAAAAAACCGTGTGTTAAATGACATACATATCTTTTGGCACGGATAGCCAAATAGACAGTACTGTCTATGTATGATATTATTTTTTTACAAAAAAGTCATGTAAGGTCAAGGTGGCTAATTCCGTCTAGGGGGTATCACCGTCTGCTTCAAATAAGTCTTGCCGGAATAATCCTACGCTTTTGATACATAACGTCGGTAACACAGCATAATATCGTCAATCAATCATGTGGGGAGATGGCATTAGTTGACATAGATATGGATAAAACGCGTGTTGTGTAAAAATGTAAAGTGTTTAAATGCTGTCGCATTTTGTCGATGATAAATATAATATTTTATTTTTAACACTTATTAAAAGTATTGCGTGTATTGGTTAAAGAACGCTTATACGATTGTTGGCAGTTATTTGGCAATTAAACGTTTCAACAGCTGCTAATCTTATCTGAAACATTTGTAACCTGAAAATTGTGAAGTGGCAAATTCCGTCCATAAACAATGGGGCCATTTCGTCATATGCCGGATTTCCCCGATTTCAGATATTAAAAACATTTTCTATTCCAGGATTTTTAATGCAAAAAACAACCTACCACAAGTATCTACTACAGTACAAGCCTTGTATCTACTGCAGTAATAATCTTTATTTTGTAATCAACGAATGTATCTTTTTTAGATTAATTGATTTCATCATATAAAAAGCGCAATTACAAACGAAAACGAATAAAGGTTTCTATGATAAAAATGATTTGCGTGAAACGTATTAGCAGTACGTAATGGTGCATTAAGTGGGTACAAGCTTCACAGCTGTATAAAATCCCAAGAATGACAATTATGGATCACGTAAATAGAAAGAGAAAACAAATGTCATTGGGAGGAGAACTGCGTTTGTTTTATTTCTCTTACCAATAAACCTCATAAATTAGGTTTGTTACCCCTGGACATTATCAGTATGCCGGAATTGCCCCAAAAAAATATTTTAACGTTTTAAATGAGATCTATACCATATATTTAGTGGAAGACATATAATTGCTCTCGTTAACCAATACATGTATGATTATGTGTATTTTAAAAAAATATTAGATCTTTATATAATTACCTCTACGTGACGGATTTACCCCGAATTGCGGGAAAATCCGTCTAATGTGGAGGTTTTAAAAATTACCGTATATCTTGGAAACTTATTCTTAATTAAGAACACTTACGACGTTAATAGGAAGTTATGTAAACTTAAATTTTGATACTTGCTTAACATTTGGCCGGTATCGACAGATTTTTTAAATATACTTGAACAATATTAGGTTTCAATAAAGTATGCCGGAATTAGCCACCTTGACCTTACTTGTTGTAAGGTATTTAACTTTATAATATCTACTGTTCAGTGTCCGAGATAAAATTATTTGCTTATATTTATGAGCGGCATTAGTTTGTGACTCATTTAATTTATGAAAATTACTGCGAGTATACATACGATATCAGTAATAAACGTTTATTTTTGTCTATATGTATTGCGTAGCGCACTCCAGCTGGCAGCCAAGCAGTTGGGTGTCCCCAGCCCCATGTGGGTGGGCTGGCCGGAAACGGGGGGACAACCTTTGCGCCGTACGCGCAGCCCCAGCTGTCACAACCGCCGCCGGCTGCCAACCCTTACCTGCTGCTCAAGACTGCTTTTCTGGCCTGGTGAGTTTTGGGACCCAATACATAAATCGTTTACCCGTTTTGGGGTCAAATCAGGGGGTAACCACAATCTCTTAAAACAGTATTGTTATAATGATACGTCAGCATTTTGCACCAGAAAAGACGAAGTAATATTATTGTAACACTGTTTAAGCAATGGCGGTAACCCCCTGGCCTAATTAAATGGCAAACGCAAAAAGTCTCCCGACGTTTCAATACAGTACTTTTATTAGTGTTGTACAAGCTCGAGCCTGCAAAAGAGTTCGAACCTTCAAAAGAACTTAAACTTTTCAAAAGGACTCGAGCCTTCAAAAGAGCCGTAAACAAGATCGTGTTTAAATTGAGGCAAGCCTTCCAATAAAAGCAAGTTTGTTGATGCCTTCAATATCTCCGTACCTAAGCAATGTAATGCTCAAAAAGTAATCTTGGTCATTTCTCCGCCATTAACAGTTACAGAATACATAAAATTTAGTCGCTTTTCACGCATATGTCATTCTCACTACGCAAATTTAAATCTTTGTTATGTATTATTTCTGACATAAATGCATCTAAAATTATAATAGCCACAAAATAGCTTTATTTATACATTATTTATTTATTTTTAATGTTAATATTTATAGTCATTCTTCAAAAGGCATAAATTACACCAATTTGTGCCTTTATATTGTGGCAGTTTTGAATTATAACAGCGATTTGTAATCTTACGTTTAAGTGAATAATTGTAATTATTATCATCATCGTCTATGTTGATTGTCCTTAAATAAATAAATCATATAGTCCGATCAAAAAAATATAAATGAGGCTACCTTAATTCACAATAAGCTGAAAATCGGCTTTTAAAAGAGCTCGAGTCTTCAAAAAAGCTCAAGCTCTGAAAAGGACTCCCAAGTCGTGCGGCTCCGTAAAAAACGAGGCGAGCACTGTGAACGACACCGAGCTCTAGGTAAAAGAACTGACGTTTCGCCTTGTACCTACATTACTAACTTTATGAAAAGGAAGAAATAAGCAATGTATTTTTTTGTGTACGTAAATGTGAAATTAACTGACTATATAACTTGTCCATGTCATGTGCATCAATTATGAATTTACGACTATTTCTAACAACTATTAGTTATCATTTTCGGAATCGTAGAAAATATATTATAAAATATAAAATATACTAAGTTTGCTATTTTTTTTTACAAATACAAAAAAAAGCGTAGACAGGTGAGTGTGCGTGCTTGATCTCTGGCACATCTTCTGTGCTTACCAGGCAAGGCGACGTCAAACACGAACCTATAGGTAAAAAATAATTACTCTCCTTCGGCAGTCGGGTATTAAATGAGACTGAACTGGTATTGTTGGGCTCAGGGTGACGCATGGTCGGTGCGTCTGTCGTCGCTGAGCGTGGAGCGTGTGTGCGCGCTGGTGCGTGCGGCGCTGGGTCCGGCGGGGGCGGCCGCCGACGCGCTGCAGCGGGAGCGCGTGTGCGGGCTGGCGCTGGCCGCCTGCCGCCTGCACGACCTGCGCCGGTAACTCCGCCTGCAGCGGGAGCGCGTGTGCGGGCTTGGCGCTGGCCGCCTGCCGCCTGCACGACCTGCGCCCGGTAACACTCGCTGCAGCGGGGAGCGCGTTGTGCGGGCTGGCGCGGGGCCTGGCCGGCCTGCCGCCTGCACGATGCGCCCGGTAAACTCGCCTGCAGCGGAGCGCGTGTGCGGGCTGCGGCTGGCGCCTGCCGCCTGCACGACTGCGCCCGGTAACACTCCGCCTGCCGGGGAGCGGTGTGCGGCTGGCGCTGGCGCCTGCCGCCTGCACGACCTGCGCCCGGTAACACTCCGCCTGCAGCGGGAGCGCGTGTGCGGCTGGCGCTGGCCGCCTGCCGCCTGCACGACCTGCGCCCGGAACACTCCGCCTGCAGCGGAGCGCGTGAGCGGGCTGGCGCTGGCCGCCTGCCGCCTGCACGACCTGCGCCGGTAACACTCCGCCTGCAGCGGGAGCGCGTGTGCGGCTGGCGCTGGCCGCCTGCCGCCTGCACGACCTGCGCCCGGTAACACTCCGCCTGCAGCGGGAGCGCGTGTGCGGGCTGGCGCTGGCCGCCTGCCGCCTGCACGACCTGCGCCCGGTAACCACTCGCCTGCAGCGGGAGCGCGTGTGCGGGCTGGGGGCCGCTGCGCCTGCACGACCTGCGCCGGTAACATCCGCCTGCAGCGGGAGCGCGTGTGCGGGCTGGCGCTGGCGCCTGCCGCCTGTCACGACCTGCGCCCGGTAACACTCGCCTGCAGCGGGAGCGCGTGTGCGGCTGGCGCTGGCGCCTGCCGCCTGCACGACCTGCGCCCGGTAACACTCCGCCTGCAGCGGGAGCGCGTGTGCGGGCTGGCGCTGGCCGCCTCCGCTGCACGACCTGCGCCCGGTAACACTCCGCCTGCAGCGGGAGCGCGTGTGCGGGCTGGCGCTGGCCGCCTGCCGCCTGCACGACCTGCGCCCGGTAACACTCCGCCTGCAGCGGAGGCGCGTGTGCGGCTGGCGCTGGCCGCCTGCCGCCTGCATGACCTGCGCCCGGTAACACTCCGCCTGCAGCGGGAGCGCGTGTTACCCTCAATCTTACCGATCACACTATGCTGCTCCTCTACTAGTAACCTTCAAAACGCGGACACGATAACTGTTTACGTACCGGTATAATATAACCTGCAATGTCAGCTTACGGTTATTTGCTGTCTACAAACACAGGTAACTTTACAGCTGTCTTTTGTCCTTAACGCACTGTGTACAGCACCTCCGGCCGACAATGAAATTTCAATAGCTGCATCAGTGAACCCGCTCTTTGCACATCTTTATACTTGAAAGTGTCATGTTACGTGTTACCTGCATCGCCAAAGCCATTACTATCTAGGTTATATCCTATAAAACTATAAAAAATTGTTTCATATTAATAAACTTTTATTTTAATGAGTATTTACATTTGTACATACAAGCAACGAAGCACCCTAAGATAACAACGAAGCACCTAAGATACTACTAATCTGGTTATTTATATGATAGGACGCTTTTGCTTTGTAGTGTAACTGTATATTGTCTGGTTTGCTTAGTCTTGAAATTTACATCTGCGAATCTTTTTATTATAAATGTTTCTCAGACTACAGAAAATCATTGATCAAAAGTAAAGAGGAAAAGATTATTTATTTATTTTTTTCATTGTAGATACTTGACCTACCGTTCGGCGATTGGGAGCTGTTTAAACTACTTATAGTGAATCTACGTGAAATCGAAGCCAGCATGCCCATGAATCCGCCTACTGTCAATGGTAAGAGACACTTAAATCCTACCAAAAAAATAAATGTAAAATTTTGCCAAGACGACCACATAAGGTTTACGCTATAAAAACAGATTTCAGATCTCATATAGAGCCAAGCTTCTGAATCTACACGACCTATCTCTACCGCCCTTACTTCAACAAATTCCTCAAAAATCGCAATTTAAACTTTAATTGTGGCTGGTGCCTCTCGGTGGGAACGTTTGATGAGCATGTGAGAAAGATGATTATACTAACTTTTGCAGTAATCGCTGACAAAGCGGCCGAAGTGGAACCAGACTCCGTGAAGACACGTCCTGTGATCGAGCACCAACGCAGTCGGCCTTCGAATGTAGAAAAACAGGTACATTCAACATTCCATTTAATTTGCTTAAAAACATCTAATATAAACAAAAAATTTAAAATCGATCCTATTTAATTAAAATTTTGACAAAACGAATGTTGAAAAACTGTAAAATATTCTTACAGTATACTGCTCCTTTATAAAAATTAACCTTGTGTAGTAAAAGCTAACCAAAAATATATTGATTATATTAATTTTTTAACAGGTAATCATTTTAGCAACTTTTAAATTTATATTTAGTACAACAAAATATTAAATGAATTAGATCACAGAATAAGATTTTTACGCTTTTTCACGAAAAAATATTCATTCAATAAATAATGTATCAAAAATTTAGGAAAAAAAAACTGATTAAAATTATTTATGATATAAAATGTTGCAGCCATATGCGGAGTACCAGGTGACTATTAGTAGTCGAGTTTGACCTAGACTTATTGATGTAGTTTTATGATTTTCCGTGCATTTATTTTAATATTTTTACATGTTTCAAATATTTGTGTTTAACAACACAAACCAATATGACTTCACAGTGTAATTTATTTTGATTTTGCTACAATTTTCGTACGTTTTACAATACCTATGCATGTTTAGATCTGAATTTTAGTTTATTTTTTGTTAATGCATATTTTTGAGACTGAAATAGCTCTTGCATGTGACTCGTAGAGATATTGGTTAAAATTGACAACAATTGATTGTTAGTCTGTGAAGTTAATTTATTTAGAATATTTTTTGCATCATTGAACACGCTTGTAGTCTCGCATGTTGTCAACCAGACCCACTTATTGTAAAATACAAAAAACTATCGATCAGTATATAATTACAAGCTTACTATGCAGTTATAATTAAATACGTTAAAACTTAACTGATGCCTATCCTTAAATGAGAATATTGTCTCACAATGTGGCCTTTGTTCAGGTGACGCTCGAGGAGCAATGATATGCGGCGCGCTGCAAACTTTGAACGAGGAGGCCTAGAGGACGTAATGCAGACGGAGCCCAGCGGCCACTCAGGTGAGCCGCCCCTCCGCACATACGCGAGATGAAGGGCGCGTCCCCACCCCGACCTAGCCCTGACCTCTGACCCCGCCCCGCCCTAGCCCCGCGCCGCCCCCTCCCGCCTCACACGCCTAGCCCGGGGACCCCATCCCGCTCCCGCCCCGCCCGCTAAAGCCCCGACACGTGGTCCTCAATCTACCCGACGACGTGTTCCTGTGAGCCGCAGGATGTGGACAAGTGACAGTCGCATTTTAATAATATTAACATCTGTGAAATCGCTTTAAAAAAAGATTAGTAACCTGATTGTTAATACGTAAATTTGTTACATTTTTTTTGGTTGTTACGTCTACGGACCTGCTGTGCCCCGGAAGGTGATCTGTAGACCATTTGTTGTTATGTTCACTTTAGTATTTATCAGGCTACTACATTTGAATTGTAATATATGGCTAAAAAACATAAAAATTGTAACTTCTAACCCAGCCAAGGTTTGGGTTGGTGACATTATTTTTATAGTTGATTTCGTTTTTGTGAATCTTGTTAAGCCAGCAAGGGTTACTCCAGTATCAACACGTTGATACTGGAGTATATGGTATCGGAGTTTACGTTAATTGTACTCTCTCTAAACAAAGTAATATACCATTAATTAATGATTTGATTGAAATATTTATGGGGAAAAATTAATATCTATTTTAAACACATATTAAAGTTGATCATTAAATTTATTTCAAATTAAAATAGGGCACAAATTAACAAGCTTTGCCAAGAATATTCAAATTATTTATTGTAGATATTTAGTCAAATATCATACCGTGGCTATTCGCAATCCTTATGATTGCATAACATTAACAATAAATGGACTAGAAAAAACAACATTAATCGAATTTAAAATGAAATATGTTATTCATATTATATTACATTTAAGGCTCCACAAATTATTGCTTATCGGTATAAAACTTAGTATATTTACTTATTTAAATACTCCCAAGGCAATAATCTTGTTCAATTGTTAAATTAGGTAGCTAAAATATATTATAACTTTTTTTAGTTTAGTTAATTATTTAATTGAATGTATGTTAACCTAAAATATATATAAAATTGTTATATTGAGTACTATTAAAGAAAATAAGATATGTACTTCATGACGCTGTTCAATTGCGCATTCCAATTATTAAATACAATTCATTAAACATTTCATGATTATTGGCTGTGTAAATTTCACCAAGTTGTGATAGAATGTACTTAACAGAGTGTTGTTATACCGTGCCATTTAGTGTAGCCATATTATTTTAAGCTGCATCACAAAACAATAAATGTATATAATTCCTATTTGTTGGAATACTTATTATCAAAGTAAATTTTGGTATTATAATTATTTATGTACGTACATGGATGCCATAAACATATACATTGTAGGGACCCAGTGAAAGACATTCATAAGATTAATATTTGACTACATTTTTATTATTTATGTATAGTTTAGATTTATATGCCCATTATAACATATCTCATTCTAGTAATTGTTGCGTACCTAATTTATGTAGGAATACCAGATATTAAAAACAATGTTATTATCTTTACGTTTAATGTATTGTCAATCACCATCGATGATAACCACACTATAATCTATTGTCTTTTACCGTGGGCGACTGTGGTCGTTCGACCACACGTGGGACGAGAGACGTCGTGCAAAGTTGCGTGCATTCCTTTAGAATTGTGATGTATTTACACGATTATGTAATAATAAATATACAAAAGTTATCGGTAGTTTAATTTCAGTCCCACTAGTGTGCCCCCCGTAGGTGGCGGCCGAACGACCGCGTCGCCCCCGTAGCGCCCGCCCCCTCCCGATACCAACGGCGTCTCGTTTCAGAGGAGGAGGAGGAGCCGGTGCGTCGGCGGAGGCCCGACGCGCCCGCCGTCACCTTCAGCGTGGAGTGCGAGGACAACGAGGGACAGATCACGTTCGTGGCGCCAGCGCGCGCGGAATCGAGGCCGAGGCGAGCGCGTGCCCGCCCCTCGTCGCTGGTGGTGAGGGGGGCGGGCGGGGGCGGTGGGGGCGGGGGCGCGGCGGCGCGCTCTCGGTCGGCGGAGGACGCGGTGCGCGCGGCTCGGCGGGGGGCTGCGGCGCACGGCGGAGGCGCTCCGCAAGGCGGGTCGGCGGAGCGCGTGTCGCGGCTGGTGCGGGGCGCGCTCGCCGCCGACGACGACGACGAGGCCGCGCCGCTGGTGCCCGCCCCCGCCCCCGCCGCCCCCGCGCGCGCCCTCTGGCGACAGGACGCGCTCGACGCCGCGCCGCCCTGGCCCTGGGAGCGCACCGACTCCGCCGTCTGACCGCGCGCGCACAACGCATCGCACGCTCATCACTCACTACACCGGAACCCGGATACACTGTACTCATATTTTCTGAGACCGTCATCCAGATACTCGCATCTCGGCGAATGATTCGAGCGAGGTGCAGATTTAGGGTACCTCTTTATCACTAATGCAATCATACCTAGATCGGTAGGTACTTAATTATTTCAGAGTAAATGATTCAAATGCATTTGAATGTAATATTTGTACCCAGATTGTGATATTATACACGTGATTATACTTAGGTGTACGAAATTATATTTTGTTCTTAAATAAACAACGTTGTTTTTATGTTCGCCTTATGCACGTACTACATTTCTTTCGTCTTTTTTTAAGTCAGTATATTATGAAATTGTTTCCTTACAAATAAGTATGGTACTTATGTACACAATTATTCCTTCTGAAGGACACTGACAAAGACTAGGTTTTGAAATCCTAAACTGAAATGTCCAAGACTTCGAGCCCGACTTGTTAGAATTCTGTTCGGTCCATTGAATTGAGAATTCCAATAGCTTAAAACTTTTTCTTTAAAATAAAAGCCAGAATTTTCTAATCCACAATTTATTTAACTTTCACAAAATTGAAGTCTTTAAATTATGGAACAAATAGGGAAAAATTTAATATCATGTATTTAATTACATAAGTACGAATAAAATATAGAGAGAATGTATTCATAAAATAAATAAACAATAACATTTTGTATCACAAGATTACATGTTCGTAATAATAATGAGCATTAAGTTAAACAAAAGCTGCAGTTAGCTTAACCGCCGGGCAACTATACTTTAACCTCCTAGAATTTGTATTCACTATATACATACAATCATTAAATTAACATTTTTATAAAAATCATATAAAAAGCTATGATCAGATGGATACGAAGAAGTAAATGACATTATATTTATTTTACTATCACGTTATTATTCCTTAATAAAAATATATTCATTTCGCGAAAATCTAGTTTCTAATGTGCCCAATAAAACGCAGATGCAACCATTCATAATTAGCATCTCGTTAAATTTTCACTAATTATTATTCTCGACGACAAACTAAATTTTAGAGATCAAGCAATGTATCAAATCTAACTTACAGTATCTACATGACATCCAATGAAATACATAAAATATAGGCGTATACATATCGCACAATGCCAAGGCAAGGTATACATAAAACAGTAGGTCCAACAGAAAATTGACAAAATTCAAAATAAATGAGTAAAATATTATTTGACTACAGCCTGGTTAATGGGTTCGGTTCATTTTTATTTGGAGATATTCCTATGTATATATAAGAATATACACAAGAACAGTCATATAAAAGCTTGAACATTGAGCGAAAGAAGCAAAGGAAAATGTTTTGTGAGTGTTACTCACAATTCAACTTAATCTCGTATTATATCAACAATACTTTACTTATAAGAATAGACCATAGCCGTTTTTATTTTAAATATATCTGTATAACATTTATAAAACATCTAAAATCATAAAAAAAAACATTTTAAAATAATTATTTTAAATTTAATACAGATTACCCGTGGTCAACACCGTTCAGACAAAACTGTTATTAAATAAAATTATTCATAAGAAAAGGTTTGTTTAAAAAAAATAGTAATAATTATAAAAAAGGTTGGTTTGACGACTATACCACAAAATTAATATAAACACAACAAGTGTCGCTTTCTGGAGCGGCAGCATCTTATTATTATACTCAATGGTTATTAACCTTAATAGCCTTGTACAGGAAAATAGATCTTACAATAAACAATCACAAACAATTGATTAGCTAGCATTAAATCACTATGACTACGTAACTTGGAACACTATTTTAAACACCACTTAATATATTAGTAATACATTCTTATTTTATTTTAACAAATCATAAGGGCTTGCTTCATCTTTTACCAACTTTCTACAATAAATGTTTGGCGAGCTGTGAACCAGCCCTTATAATCTGTTTCATATTTCTGTTGAGAATGCATATTATCCACGCATTAATATTTACATGAAAATGTAAGATTTTGCTTTAAGTATACTTTACAAGTAAAGCTATGCTAGGAATCGGCTAAGTATATCGGCAACAACGCTTATTACTACAATATGTTTTGGCGTGGACAAAACATCAGTATAAAACGCAACAAAAAAATTTACACTTTTGGATTCTACTGTCCCACCCGGAAATATCAGAAACACCTCTTGAATTCAATTGAGAATGAAACTTAAAAATATATAAAAATTGAGATTATGATACTGATTTTAATGGTGAATATTGGTAAAGATTTGTATGTATGAAGGCTAATCGTCCACACCAAAACAAACCTGCACTGACTGAGCATTAAATGACTCGTATCTTACTGAGATTAGTTGTGTTGTCGTCGAGTGACTTGTCCGGCGGCTCGGGCCGGTCCGGCTGCAGGCGGTTGTCGTGTGGTTGTGCGGGCTCGACGTCCTCGACGGCGTCGACGGGTTCGGCGAGGTCGGCGGGCTCGGCGAGGTCGGCGGGCTCGGCGATCTCGTTGGGTCCGGCGACGGGCGCGGGTGCGGTGAGGGCACTCCACCACCCGAGAGCGCCCTCTCTGCGACAGGGCCCCCCCGGCTCGTGACGTAGTCGCTACGGCCGGCCCGTCTTGCCACTGCCGTCACCTTTCGTCCCCCTGCCGTTTTGACATTTGTACTATGACACAACACAAATTTAACTATTACAATACAGTACATCATCAGTATTAACATATAGTCCGCTGCTACTGGCATTCCTTATCGTATTTTAACAAAGTCAGTAACTTGTGCTATGTATACATGAATTTTTTTATAACACGCTTTTATAAACCTCACTTGTAACTATGTATGTAAGAAAATCTTGGAATATTAATTTGACCCACTTCCCGGTCTTCACCTTCATGTGATTAGGATGAAAGTTTGCACTCATTTCTGATGACAATATATGACTAGCTAAGACTAGTATTATAGCATAATAAATAACAGTAAGTAGTAATGATTTTTCGTCAGCACTGCCCTACGCCCGTCACCCGAGACGACAGATAGGTCTCTTATACAAAATGTCATGCCTAATGTTATCCCCATATCAGAATTTTATTTCATTTTAACTCTGCAAATAACAAGCAAACAATACTCACTGTGCGAATTTTAATTTCATGTCGGCAACAGATAACTGTCCCGAGAATGGGTGCACTGGAGCTAAGTTTGCAAACGCTTCGATTTCTCCATTGTTAGTAGTCTCCAACCACCGCTGGTAAGCTGGAGTAGACTTAAAAGCCGCCATGAATTGAGCGTTGTACGAATCTATTTCCCGGCTTCCCTCTGTAAATAACAAATGCAACCTTATCTCATGAATAGATAATAGAATTTCAAATGGACAATGAATCAATTCCAGTTTATTTTAACTTGACATATTCAACACGAGTTTGCCATGGAGTTCTGATAGCTTAAGTTAAATAAAAACATACACAGGCGCAAACAAAAATAAAAAATGAACCTTTTCATAATATTAGCGTAGATTAGATTTTATTTGGTAAATCCAATATTAGGATATTGTTTAATGAGAAAATATTAGAACATTGATTTTCTTAAGATTATATTCTTTAACAGTATTTTATCAAATAATAAAGGTCGTCCATAATTTATATTTACACTGTAGGGTGTAGAATACAACGGTTTACTAAGCTATTATATAATGCACATTGTGTGTATCAGGTAAGACATGTCTGAATAGTCGCATATTATGCAACAACGAGGGCCTATACAACCTTTATGGGTAGGCTCGTGCCCCTGGGTGCGAACGTTTAATGAGCTGATGATGATGATTAGAGCACCTAGATTGTATTTTAATTTTAAAATATCGAACTCGCTCCGCTAAGCAAGTACAAGCAGGTAACTTCACCCTACTCGTAAAAAGGATACTTTATGTGCTAGTTTCTATTGAGGAAATGAACGGTTTTTGCATATATTTACCTGGCAGTAATGACGTCCTTAGGAGATAAATTAAGTAACTTGAAATTGATCTCTGATCCATGCATCGCCCTGTGTCGCGCCATGCCGTACAACGTGGTCAGCAAACCGCAGATCCTCCGTGCCAAGAGCTAACTGTCTCCTAAGTACCATGTCGCCCGTTTCTATCCTCATCTCGTTGAGTTCCACTAGCACGTCGAATAGCTGCCTCTTCTGCTTGAACAACACATTAGAAGCGCCGACCACAAAGCCCTGCACGGCTGGATCCGACAACAAGTCCAAATACTGCAGCGACAGATATGGTAAACACATGTACCCATCCTCGAATAACGGTAGCGGGAATCCACACTCGGCTTGGTCTATTTGACCAGTTAAATTGTATAAACCGTCTACACTCATATCCCTAGCCATCGTTGGACTTTGCTGTGCCTCGACTAAAGGTTTCTGTAATTTGTATTTTTCTCCAATACTGTGACATTTTTCTCTACCAACTAAAATCTCCTGCCTGTCAACAACATCGCTCAATATAGCGTCGTCAAAGCTCTGTCGGCTCACTCTGTCTTTCTCTTCGAGCATGTTGCCCGTTTCCTTCGGGGACAGTTCTTCATTTTGAATAGTTCCATTGACATAAGATTCGCTAGTGACATCAATGCCGTTTTCAATAGTATCCTCTGGCTTGTCGTTACTTACTGGAATAGGGGGATAAAGGTCTTGACAGCCTAAAAATAATATAAAAGGGAATTAACTCTTTCAAATAAATGTATGTATGTAAAAAAAAGTTTTTTTTTCTCCAAAGAACTTTTTCACTCAATATATTTATCTTAATTTGCATTAAGTTGAGCTATGATTATATATATTTTATACTGTATTAATTAAAACCCACAGTAAAATAGGGTCTCGCTTTATACATTTATGCATGCTCGTCAACTACTCAATAAATGACAGCCAGTGGTCTGATTAAAAAAAAACGCATCGGCTATTCTAGTTGGAGTAGGAGCGTCGGGAGTCATCTCAATGATGTGGACTGTTACCTCCAGATCGGGAGGGCGCAATGTGTTTCAAATTTTCGAAATTATATATAGGTACGTTATCCGACGCTCTTACAGTGAAGGAAAACACATCGTGAGGAAACCTGTGCAAGCCTGCAAAGAGATTCAAAGGTTTAAAACCATAGGCGATATGCTGTTATTAGCCGCATTCAATCTCTTTTTCTTGAAAATATTACCAAATTATGAAGATTCCATATGCTAACAAGTACTTTTCCTTATAATGTGTTCCTTCACCGTAGAGCGTCGAATTAACGTACATATAATTTCGAAAATTGAAAGTACACATACCAACGTGGTGGGATTTGAACCTGCACCCTTCACATCTGAAGGCAACAGTCCAACCCAATGAGCCATCAACCCTCTCTTTGGAGTGTCCTCGAGCAATTAGCTAACCCTAATGATATATGTTACTCTGCATAGCCATATTGTAATGACGTCGGGATGACGTTTTTTAGAGGCTCTAAAAAAACGGCTTCATGACTTGATTATTTCAGCATTTTCATAACAGAAAATCTTTTGATAGCCCTTTTTCTAAAACTGAAGTGGCAACACTGGCCGACCATGATATTCCTTTTAAGGCTGAGAGCCATCTGCGCTCGCCAATTGCCCGGTGAAGCTGTAAAGGCCATCTGCGGCCAACAGCAGTAGTCAGTTCGAAAAAAAAAGGTGATATCCCAGTTGCGACACTCACGTGACATTAGCCGCGTGTACCAGTCCGTGGTCGAGGCAGCGCGGCAACAGCGACACGAGGGTCAGCAGCGCGGCCGACAGCGCGCCCGCCGGCGCACCGTACAACAACACCTTGCGCCGAAGCAGCAACAACTTGAACAACAGTAGCGCCTTGTGACGCCAGCTCTCCACCAAACGCTGCACCGACAGCCCTGGAAGTAATCAAATTACATACTGAGCGACTTATTCAAATGTTGGACGATTTCATAAAATAAATAAATAAATATGCACTGACATTCACACAGCGCAATCTAGCCCCAAGTTAAGCGTGAAGCCTGTATTATGGGTACTAAACAATGGATAAACATACTTATATAATTTTTTTTGTAAATACATACATATTTTACATAGAAAACACCCAGACCATTACAAACATACATGTTCATGCACACAAATGTTTGTACTGCCCGCGGATCGACCCGGAACCCTTGGTTTTGCAATCGACGTCTCAACCCCAACACCAAATGAGTCGACAAATTTCTAAAAAAATATTAATATTTAGTTAGAAACAAACACATAAATAATATGAAATGAGAAAAGATATATTTATTTAAATTTAGTATGCAGACAGTTTACAACCGTTTATTTCCAGATGAAATTAACAAAATAAATACACTAGATGGTAATCCATAAATAGCATACACAGCATGGTCCCAATAATAATCTGACTATTACAAACAGATGAAAAAGAGTTCTTAAAAATAATACATAAAAAGAGTTCTTAAAAATAATACATAAAAAGAGTTCTTAAAAATAATACATAAAAAGAGTTATAAAGAAATATGGGTTATATGGGGGTCTAAAAAGATTCGTATAAACTAATCATGGACGAAAATCACATTTTGACCTAAAACCTTGTAATAAAAAAAAAAACCACCAGATGGACTAATGACAGGTAAGATGAATGTGAACTGCTAGAGATTGTTCTGCATGGAAATCATTAAGGGAGCCCTTCTTCAGCAGTGGACATTTTAGGCTGTAATGATAATCCTGTGATATAAAAAGATATAAGAGACACAAAAAAAATACCAATCGAATTTTATATTAGTACTAACTGTTATAGTAAATATAAATAAATACATATCCACTGACATTCACACAGCGCATCTTAGCTAAGCTTTAGGATGTAATATGGATACTAAACAATACAAACAGACATGTTCAAGGGCACAAATGTTTGTACTGTCCGGGAATTGAACCCAAACCCTTGGTATAATAGGTCACCAAAAAAGCACCAATTTTAATTTACCTTCTAATGTTTGATCTAGTTGTACAGGGCAACTGTTGAGGTGTTTATATGCATCTTCTAGAAGCTTAGTCTGTGAAAAGTCTCCCTGCAGGAACCAGGCTCGCACAACCAACTCCAGCTTGATGGCCAACCGGCCAAACAGCGGTGCACGACAGATCACGCAAACACTTTTTTGTACTGAACTCCGTGTCATATCTTCAGTCTTTTGCACTACTTGCTGTTGAATAGTTAAGTATTTTTTATTGTTCATAACAACCAAATATAGAGTTATTTATTCTTCCTTTAGCAGGTAGTCATAGAATATGAAAATAAATATATGTATAGACATAGATGATACTTCATTATATCATGGAACCTTTATAGATTTGTCATTGTCTACTGAGGAACTCAAAGCCTACTTAACATTAGTGAATCATATGACCAGGTGATTTGAAGATAGCAGTATGTATAAATGAAAGTTATAAGGGAATGCTACTGTCCATGCTATGGTTTATGTTGTTCCTCATGGAGCGTTAAGGATGTAACTAATCAAGAGATCCCAATGTGTCTTTAAAAAGCATGGTGGGATGCAAGATATTATTTTTCAACCATCCCATGATTAAACAATACAAGTGCTCTTTGGCTTTCGCTATCATTTACCAAAATTACTGGACACACCACCAAACTGATCAAGCCCAAAAGTAAAAAAAATATTTATTATTTATGCACACATAAACATAATAATCTGTTCGAACGTAGCACGCACTACGTACGACAGCATAATAAACAGTATCAATTGAAACAAAAGTACAGACGTACTGCTTATTCCAAATGGAATTCCTTCCAGCAGTCCTAAAAAAGGAAAATGTATATCTGAATCAGGCAGATCAAGTGCGCATCCATGTATAAGTATACTACAATATCTTTAACAAAATAACACATTTATATACAATACTAGCTTTTGCCCGCGGCTTCGCTCGCGTTAAATTCGGGATAACATGGCTCCACTTTCCTGGTAACGAAAACAGAATAATTTTAATACTGCAACACTGCTTCATCTTCTTTTTTGCTTCGGATACCAATTTTTTCCTTTTTACTTTAAAAACTGGGAAAAGTCAAATATAAATTACCCCTTTTTAAGGCCGATTTGCAAAAACTTCAATATGCAAGAGTTATTGTTCGTGACAAATAGCCATCATACTTATTTTTAGCTTTCTACCTTGTTAATGTTTAAACTTGTAAAAAATATATGTATACATATATATCACTATACATAGGAATCCCCCGGCCAAGTTTAAGTTTAGGTTTTGGAGTCCATTTGCAAATATATATATATCACTGTAGTTAGGAATCCCCTCCCCCTAACTCTTTTAAGGTTTACATTTATATATATATATTTATATATATAAAGTCCGGTATAATATCCCCCCTTTCCCCTCTCTTTAGATTTATTGTATGTGACTTACAGCCCTCATACCAATTTTTAGCTTTCTACCTTCTCAGATATGATACTTCCTATTTGCAGGGTTTGGGGGTGGATTTTAAGAAAAAAAAAATTATGCCATATTTTTTCGTTTCTGACAAATAGTCCGCATACCAAATTTCAGAGTCGTACTACAAAATTGCGGAATGTTCCATACAAACTTCCAACCCCCATTTTAGGGAAGTGCGGGGTTAAAACGGGACAAAAAGTAGCCTAAAACCTATTCTAGGTTACCTACTATCAACATACCAAGTTTCAATAAAATCCGTTCAGCCGTTTAGGCGTGAAAGCATAACAAACAGACAGACAGACAGAGGTACTTTCACATTTATAATATTATTAGTATGGATAAATAAAATTCTAAGTATGTAGGATAAATAAATTATAAAGGATGTTATAGAGAAAAAGAGAGAATATGAGAATTTCTGTGAAGTTGTATAGGAAGCCATCGAAGCTCAGAACGATACTATGATATATGATCATACTTCTTAAGCCCAAAATAAATGAGATGAAAAAAAATTGCAGATGTTTTAACTTCTTTAATTGCTCCGCTGTGGCATCGAGATAGAATATAACTGAGTAATCAAGCAATGGCTGTAAAACAGACAGGGAACAAACGATTTTAGTTGACCTCGGCAAAATGTTTTCAATATTTGCTCAATACTAAGGAACTGCAATTTTAAACTTACCTCAACAGGAATTTGACGAAAACAAGATATCCCAAATACAGTATTAGATGGTTCTGTTAAGCCAGGTAAATTGAAGAATATAGTATCTGATAGATAATTGTGAGATCCATCAGGAAGTGCCAAAGCAGGTAGATGGCGCCAAGCCACAGGCAGTTCGGAAGGTCTTCCAGGCACCAATTCTGGATAGCAATGCTCGACCTGTGATTTAAAATATGACACGCAGTTCATACTATAAATTTGTTTACGTATATGTATAACGTTAATAACGACGTTACAAAAGTTTATGGTATTCGCATTATACAGTTGAAAATGTAATTATTTTAATAATAATAAGGTACGTAAAATACATTTCAGTGTAAATAAAAACACAAATAATAAAACATTATCGATTGATGCAATGACGCCTACTTACTTGGCATCCTTTCTTGTGATGGAATCCCACAACAATTATATTAAGAACCGGTTCAGATAAGAAGGACATAATGTCTAATAATTCATTGCTTTGTAATGCAAGAAGATACGAATTTTTTTATGAAGCATAAATAATTTTATCTATTGATTGAGTTGTACATTTCGAACATTAATGACATTTCTAGACAATTTTGACAGCTGACTGACATATTATCTTTTTTTTTTCCAAAGACGCTACGTAATTTATTTGAAAATGAGAGCTGATATATGCTTAATTATGTAATAAAATATTTAAATTTAAAAAATAGCGTTAAGAGCGTCGTTGGTAGGGGTCGCAAATAGTAATAATAATAATAATATGTGTAACACTTACAAAGATTAAACATTCGAAAAAAGGCTTCTGTGCTGTTGGCTTCGGCCCCACACATGTCTTCCAAAGGACCGGGCCACTATTTGGCCCGTGAATCTTAAGGATTTCAAAAACATAAATTTATTTTCAATCAACATGGATCACAAATTGAAAAATTACATACAATCTAAATTGAAAGAATAAATTGAAAAATGTCAAATAATAATATTAATACAGATTTTATAACATTTACAATTTAGATTTCTTAGAATAATTTAATATATGGAATACCGGGACATGTCATTTTTTTAAAATTGGATAATCAAAGGATCCGGAATTTCGAAAATACCGGACCAAATTTGGGTCTTATTAATACCGGTATTCAATTCACAAAAAAACCAAGATATTCGGTACATTCGGTTTTAGTAAAATAAATAAAAAAGTTACGCGCAATTTAATCGTATTAGGCGCGCGTACGTAGGTTTTTTTACGATAACGATGATGATGAAATTGACAATGATGGTTTTCATGTACCTAATCATGAGGACTAATGCTTAGAACGAATTCATGGAGCACCTTGGAAATGGTAGGGCCCCGGGTGATGACGAACGTAGAACAGAGCTCCTAAAAACCGGTGGACATCCCGTCCCTAGGGCATAAGTGGAGGTCTGTAATGCCGTTATCCACCAGGCAACTACACCAGAGACGTAAACCAACGTCTTCGTCTTGTTCTTCAAAAGGTGGATCAAGAGGAGAGAAGTGATAAAATTATTTTTAGGAGTTATAGACCAATACCGCTTCAGAGCCACGTCTAAAAGTTGTTTTTCTGAGATGTTACAAATCGTCTCTAAATACGACTTGACGAATTCCAACCACCGGAGCGGGCTGGGTTTCGAAAAGGCTGCAGCACCATGGGTAACATCAATACAGTTACATTGCTTATACATAAGACCGAAGACTATGGCATTTGTGGACTACGAGAAAAGCGGTACATCAAGGTGATAAAGTGTCTCTCCGAAGCAGCGACGATGACTATTTAGTTCAGTGAGACAGAAGGATGTTTTTTTATACCAATACTATTAACAAACGCAATGGAGGATGTCTTTAACCCATTGAACGCCTAGAATTCAGACCCAATAGAAAATCTATTGTGTAAAAAATAGGGCAAATGAGAGGGCTTAAGGTTACCTACATTAACAAAACCAATTTATTATTTGATTATGATTCATTTTTAAGATTTCATTTAATTATTAATTAAAAGGATTTATAAGAATCAAATAAATAAACGATAGGTTTTCTGATCTTATTAGAATTGCACTGTAGCGACCACACATTTACAGTCTTAATATCTATATATAGCTCGGTATAGGCGTGTTGAAGCATATTCCATAATGACTAAAAATATTATTCGAATATCTGAGACAAATTATTCAATCATATTGCAATAAATATGAATGACGTAGCGTCATACCGTACCGCAATTTTTAAATCTGTAATATCTTCGACAATATTAGTTTAAATCATATGGTGTAAAGGGCCATATAGATCTATTTTAACCAACAATTTATTGAAGGAATTTAATGGAATAAGGATGAATGCTGTATTGGTTAAAATCGCTTCGAAAAATTGCCATTATTTGTTGTAGAAATTAAATTACAAAAACATGTTATTGTGGGGTATTCATAAGAGATAAGACATATTCATAAGAGATAAGATATATATATATGACGACCCATTTGGTGTAGCGGTTGAGACGTCGGCTGCAACACCAAGGGTTCCGGGTTCGATCCCCGGGCAGTACAAACATTTGTGTGCATGAACATGTCTGTTTGTAATGGTCTGGGTGTTTTCTATGTATAATATGTATGTATTTACAAAAAAAAAATGTATATAAGTATTTATCCGTTGTTTAGTACCCATAATACAGGCTTCACGCTTAACTTGGGATTAGATGGCGCTGTGTGAATGTCTGTGGATATTAATTAATTTAATATTAATACCATCCCGGAGTTTTCTGTAGACCTTTTTACTGTTTACAATACTCATTACATTATTTTTTTGCCCAAATATGTAAAAAACGTTCGGTTCAAGATATTTTTCTAAAGGTGAAAGCTTTGTTGCATGTGGAACAAAATACCACGTAACAATTTTTGCAAGAGACTCGCCGCCTTAGGTACTTTTTAGAATTGCCATATATTTTTTTAATGATTGATCGAATTTTGAGTTTCCAACGGTTTCAGTGATTATAAGGGACAACATTTAACATTACAATATTAAAACGTTGAAATTAAATAAAATTATTATTACACTGGCGCTTTTCCACTACGATCTTAATCTTAACGAAAAATTCAGAAGTCTCGCAAAAAAAGGTGGCGGATAAGACCGTAGAACAAGATCCAAAACAAATAGTAAGAATTCCTAAAAGACCTTCTACTGCGCATTATTGGCAGTAGGAATATAAAGCATAGTATGCATTAATACAAAATAACAATATATCTAAAATGTATTTGTTTCTTATTTAGTAATTTTATTTTATTATTAAAACTATTTTGTAGCATTAATTCAAATATGTTACTATTTTACTCGGTACTGGTATCATTAAGTCGCGCGATTACAGCGCTGCGTCTGCGTGGGGCACTTATTTCGTGAAACCACCGTAAAACAGACTTTAGAGGAAGTGGAGACCAATGACAATGGGAAATGGTTTAATTAATTTATTTATCTGTGGTTGCAAATTTGCTAAACAAAATGGTGTTTATGTTCGTTTTTCTTTAATTTATATAAATTGGTGTGTAATCCAAGTGCTTTATGTGGTTGGAAATACAAGACATTGCAACATATATATTTATAATGTAAATCTCTGTATTAATATAAAAGTTATTAAACTTTTAATTGTATGAAATTGACTAATACGTCGCCATTTTCGCACTAAAGTGCATGGAAACTTTTGGATTGTTGTACAATGTACGTACACATTTTTACGGGCTTTTTGTGAAAGAATTTGTGATTTATAAACATTTAAGTGTGCTGTGTTGTCTAAGTTTCATCATGATCAATTGCTTCGCTTCTGAGGTTAGTTACGAAAATTTTAATCATTGAATGTAACTTTTGTGCCAGTAGTAATTTAATTATCGAGTTCAAACAACCGGCGGGTAGTTATTACACATTTTCTAATGTCTCACTAAAGCTAGTTACTTCGAAAAGTAATTATTTGTATTAAATTTCCAACAACCTGTTGAGTTGATAAAATATGGATCATGGAGCTGAATTTGATAAGTTGTTTTTATTTAAATATAAACGTCAACCTTTAATTTTGAAAATGTAATTTCATTATTAAGCTAAATAAAAAATATCCAAGTATTTTTAATGAAACCAATTT
The DNA here is from genome assembly GCA_019425675.1 of Leucinodes orbonalis. NCBI lineage: Eukaryota > Metazoa > Arthropoda > Insecta > Lepidoptera > Crambidae > Leucinodes > Leucinodes orbonalis. The sequence continues at coordinate 25,197 of PQWD01010394.1, forward strand.
AGTACTTTTTAAATTCGATGACTTTGTTAAGTCAGCAGACTTAGTACATCTGTCAAACTGTGGGGAACTAGGTACTCAAAATTACACCCTTAAGTACAATTTCACTAAATCGAATTTCATCATTCAATAAAATATGTACCTATAATGCTGGAGATGTGAATAGCCTTCATTAAAATTGTATGCAATGAATATGATTCATCAATGTTATTTATTACAGCTTTGCTAAATTATCATGTCACATTTTGTTAGCCCATATTAATAATGTTATTTGTATACATTTACTATATTTGTAACTTAATTTAAACAAAAAAACACAAGCACATGACTCTCTAAGTGCTGGTAGTACTTTGAGAGTTTGAGAAATATTTGTTATGCTTGAAGTATTATGATAAAGGAGAGACTGGTGTTGATATTTGCTGAATTTGGATTCTATGATTTAACCCATACTTTTTCAACTAATTAACATTGTAATTGAAATAACAATGCTAAAAACATATGAAAGCAAAACAATAAATATATTTAATTTGACAGTAGAAGAAAAAAAATTACATTATATTGTACGATTTTAATTTTGATTTATTTCAATAAGGCAATATTCCTTTATTTATTCACAATTATTATTACAATTCATCATTACGGAAGGAGCAGCTGTCTAGAAAAATATTTTAAGCTTTTGTTTAAAGATGGTGAAACTTTTTAATAGACGACTTTTGATTTCTAATTGTATTGATTGATTTTATTTCAAAATTAAACTGAAGCTACTATTATATCTGCAGGGTTTTGTAGCAAGATCCTAACCCCACAAAAATAATTATCCACTAAACATTTCAAGTAGTAATTTTATATAGACAAACTAAGGCCCGTATTCTAGAACGAGACTCAAGCATTGATGTTAAATTAAAAAGAGTTAGAAATGAATGCTGTTATTAATCGAATATAGCACTATTCCTTTCTAACTAAATTTAAGTAAAGATCCACATTGATTCCGTTCTAGAAAACGGGCCTTAGTATCCTATAACATCTCATGATTAATATTAAGGCAGGTGTAAAATAGTTATAAGTATTATTAAAATAAGAAGAATAACATGAAACCATCTTTTATTTCAGTTTTTCAAATGATGCTATGGCTAAAGAAAAATGGATTGAAACTGGTAATTTTTTAAATTTGCTTTTAATTTAATATATAGGTGTATAGCAACTTTTTGATTAGATTATTCAATTAGAATATAAGTTAGTAAAAGGATATTTTTTTTACGCTTTTATTTTCTCACTGATAATCAAAGATCGGAGTAGTAGAGCTAGTTATGTACTTAAATATGTAAGAATAAGGTGGATATTCCCGCATATAATACTGGAACGCGGGTCTCTAGTGTGGTCCAATAACCAACCTCTTTCGCGCGAGTTGGCGATTTAAGATACCGGCACATAGAAAAGTTTAATCTTTGCTTTGATAATCAAAGATGAAGTAATTGTTAATTTAATATTTTGGTTAATTTCAACAAATACTAAGAAGCCAGAAGACCTTGAGCTATAAATAAAAATGACTCCAGTCTGTATTGAGGGTATATCAATAACAAAGTCTACTATTGCGCTTTATTCCCTGATTGTTAAAGTGCCTTATTCTACATATTTAGATACTTTTAAAGGGTTTTTACTATTACTAATTGAGACATAATGATTTAAAACATATATATAAGTTAAACAACCTTTTGGCAATAATTTAATGTTCATTACACCGCAGCCACTATAATATGACAGTTTTACTGTTTCAAACATTAGCAGAGTCATAAATGCATTTGAGTGTTAACAATTCCATTCACAAGCTCAATTTAAATGCTTTGTTGTAGCACTAATTAACTGCATACCATTTTCTTATATATATGTCACCATAGATAATAAGAACGCAAAACTGATTAATTTTCTAGGAAATTGATTGACTTTCGTAGGATTGTACATTGTATTATTTTAGGCCTACATTTTCGTTAATTGCTCGACTTAGGGGTCAATTACAGTGAGGCTCGAAAGGGGGGGGGGTTTTTATAAAAATCACGAAAATAACACAAGGGTGAGAGGGGGGGGGGTGTAGTGAGATAACACGTGTATTTACCTAGTGTAGACATTTTATCATGATCCTTAATTTCAGAATAAAATTTAATTACAGTTTATACCTGTATTTATAGGTAATATTTTGAGTCTTAAAATTCTTTGTAGGTATTAAGGATATACGTGATGTTGAGAAGGGAGGGGTAGGTAGACTTAAACCTCACTACGTATCACAAAGGGGGAGGGGGCCTTATAAAATGCAAAAAAGATCACGTGATTAATGGACGGCCCCTTACCGAAATCACCCGTAAAATACTATGAGTGAAATTTACCACATAGGTACGAAAGTTTTGTAGTGGCCATAACTAAATAGTTACTAATAATGTCGTTGTTCAGAATTTTATAACAGAACTTGGTTTTTGCCGTGTCGCCGGCCGCTGCCGCGACACACAAGCTTCGCTCGTATTTTTAGGGTTCTGTAGCCAAATTGAAAAAAACGTTACCCTTATAGATTCGTCAAGTCTGTCTGTCTGTCTGTCCGTCAGTCCTAGTAACACAACCTCTTTTTTCTCCGAAACTATAAGCACTACACTAGTCAAACTTTATACGTAGATCAATTATATTCTGTATATATAAAGGTAGATACGCCATCCGTGCCCAAAAACAATCCGCCGAAGAGAGTATAGTTTTGTACTCTTTTGTTTAGGTAAATGTGTTCGAAATTTGAAATATGTGTATGTGTGCTCTGTCACTGCATTTGGAACACTTTTTTTGATTGTTTTGTGAGCATATCACGAATCCATGCTTTTTAACCCCCGACGCAAAAAGAGGGTGTATAAGTTTGACGTGTTTGTCTGTGTGTCTGTGTGAGTCTGTATGTCTGCTGTGGCACCATAACTTCCGAACGAGTGGACCGATTTTAATTTAGTTTTTTTTGTTTGAAAGGTCATTTAATCAAGCGTGTTCTTAGCTATGTTTTATTAAAATCGGTTAAGCCGTTTATAAGATATAGGGGATGAAAGTGGGAATGAAAAACCGATTGTTTGCAAATATGCCCGAATGGGGTATCAAATGAAAGGAAATGATTCGTACATTACAATAGGGAAGATGCACAAATTTTATTTTTGTGTTTATTTTAAAGAACTACATTTGGAATAGACCACAAGTATATTTAAAAATTAAAAAACGTCATTTTCTGCATAAAATGCGGTTTGAAATTGACAATTTCAAATTTCGCGCCAAAACGGCTGGCTTGACGTTTGACGTCAGATATGTGAATGTACTCCTTTTCTTCAAGGACTTTCATACTTTTGCATTTATTCCCGACTGTCGAGACCTAATTTATAAGAATTTTAAATAACTGATAATGTATGGATTTAATGAATTGATACTCCGGAAAAAAAGCCGCGTTGACCATACTTTGTGCCAATGTGTTTATCTAATAACAATCATATTGTTTTTGACGGACACAAAATCGGGAAAAAAGAGATTTCGAGCTGTGAAGACGAATGAATTATTCCTCAAACTATTTTTCGATGCGTTGAAGACTACTATGATGTTAAAATATACTTGTTATTCTTCATCTGTTTGTATGAAAAACAACATATTTACCTACCTAACACAAATACAATAACAAAGTTGTCTATAACTTTTTATCGTAAAGATAAGGAATCATGTTAAAAAGTTTAAAACTTTGTGAATAGAGATGCTCGTACCCATATTTTGAATGCTTAAACAGAATAATGCCTTTGCCACCTGAATCAGCAATAATAAAAAAGACAAATTCTTGTAAGCATTGAAAATACACCAAGTTTAATATTGATTTATTATATTACAGTCACGAAAACATACAAACTTACACAATTATGATATAAATAAAATAATGATTTTTTTAAAACAAAGGAAATTATTTTTCTTTGTTCCTGGTTCATCTTTAGAGTGTAGTGAGAGTGCCATGGATGAGGACTGCACAGGGCAGTTCCATGTGGAAATCCTCAGGGCAGCATTTCCAAGCAGTTACTGTTCACACTTATGAGTTAAAATATAACCTTTCTTTTTGCTCACTTCTTTCATTTTAATGTTTGGTGATGAAAAACATTATTTCTAGATTATCAGTACACATTATGCTTTGATATTTCAATAAAGTACCGTAAAAGTCCGTATTTGCATCAGGCTTATTGCGGTTTGTAAAACTCACTTCCGACAAAATAAATTACAACCATGTCAACATTAACTTTGGTAGTTTCCTGGAGTCTGCTTTTACAGTCCTAAATTTCATTTTATTCAAAAATGCTGATTTAGTCGTTTTAATGTGCACTTTTTACTAAACTTTTAGTCAAAATAATATGTCATACATAGATGACGTAAATGACAGTGATTGGTGTTTAATTTACGTTCCGTTTCAAGTAATTTCAATTCTTAATAATTTTTAAAAAACAGCGTAAATTAAAATAAAAACCTTACGGTCCCTTCTTTTATGTCATTTTAACATTTTAATATCAAAATATTCATTTATATTACATTTGCATGTTCCCTATTGCCAAGTTTAATTAAAATCGGTTCAGCCGTTTATAAGATATAGGGATGAAAGTGGGAATGAAAAACGATTGTTTACAAATATGCCCAAGTGGGGTATCAAATGAAAGGAAATGATTCGTACATTACAATAGTAAGTAAGTAAAACAGGGGTGTTATAAGTTTGACGTGTCTGTCTATATACTAAAATCTAACTTAAACTAACCTACCTATAAAGTATGAAATAAAAATTAAATTAAAATTTTAAAACCCCGACACAAGAACTTAAGTAATTTCCCTTTAAAAAGTAAAATAATAAAAGAAACTAAATGTTAAAGTACCTAAGAATCTATTAATAATTCTAAAAAAACCTCGCATTGGGGACCGCTCTTAAACTAACAATTCAAATACAAATAGTCTATGGTATAAGGTTCCTATAAAACACCCCATAATATGAGTACAATAATAGGTTGACTGGATGCTAGTGATTCAAAATATACGCTGTATAAATCTCAACCGTTGCATCTTCCTCACTTACTGTGAGGATCTTTATGATAAAAACATTGCATTGTATATCAACTTAATATGAACCGGAATATCTGGCATTAAATGGGAAAGACCTTTTGATTCTTACCCTTGCACTTGGCCTTGGTTGTCTTTAGGCAAAAAGACAGTAAGTTGCTCATAAGATTCTTTTCTCAAAATAATTTGCACTTTTAAAATGTAAAATGTTAAGTTATATATTTAGTCAAAAACAAAGGTATTCATTGGCAGAAGTAAACTGTAATCATATAATGGAATTGGAAAACCAAATATAGCTATAGTTTTCCTTAATCTGATGCTGGTTTGAATACAAATTAGTAAACAATGGGATTTCAATAGTTGAATGTTGAATAAATAAACCAGTTGGATAATATGCTATTTATAATAGTAATTAATTAGTTATTGACAATAGTAATCATTATTTGCTTTAATTCTTCAAAATATTTTATAACAATTACCTACATGTTTTCTGTGCAACCATAATCATGTCCATTTTAAGATTTTTTTACAATTTAAGTATGAAGCATTAATTTATTGTGTACCACGCAGCCCAACAATGAAAAAGTTTCTTGTTAAAACTTAATAGCGGTTCACAGAATACATATATTTACAAAGTTTGAATAGTGTATTGCTTATAGTTTCGGATAAAAAGGGTCTACATACAGGCGGACGGACGGACGGACAGAGACAGACTTGACGAACCTATAAGTTTCCGTTTTTGCCATTTGGCTACGGAACCCTAAAAACTATGTAAAAGTAATGTACATAAAATTAATAAATGCTATACAATGAATAATTCAATAATGCCACGTTGCTCAGCTTTACAGATTGTCGGTTGTGTCGCTTGTGAAAGTACTTGTTAATCGACAAAATATGCTCTGTTGTTGACGTTTACACGGACCCTTTCCTGGTTACGAAAACGGAATATGTATTATTTTTACGCTGCTGTAGATGATATTACCTTCCATTTACTATGTCTTTCCATTGATTTTTAGCTTACTACAATGAAAACTGCCAAAAATCCAAAATAAAACTTCATCCCCTCTTTTAGGGAATAGGAGCAGATTTCGAAAAAAAATTGTGCTAGATTTTTTGTTTTTGACAATGGTCCGCATACCCAACACTCAGCTCCTCTACTAAAAAAATGCGGAATGCTCCATAAAAACTGCCGCTCCCTACTTTAGGCAGTCGGGGGGTTATTATTAGGCAAAAAGTAGCGTGTATGTCACTCTCCATCCCTCCACCAACTAATGTCCACTTAACTTTTACCGTGGAAGACGGACAAACAGCAAAAATTTCACATTTATTATATTAGTCAACAATCTTATTTCACTATAACTTTTTGTTTTGTACAGATGTTGATTTCAAATATTTTCTGTGGCACTGGTAAGCTTGGTCTTAAAGTATTGTCCATAGATTCTTATATCTGTAAATACTAATAATTTTGACTTATTCGTCAACTCGCTCGCCCGAGCGATTTTCGATTTTACCTATTTTTTATATCGCCAACTCGCTCGATCAGGAAATCTGCTATATTATTGTATACTCAGTTACAAAAACGTCACAATTAATTTAATTTAGTTAGGTACTTACTTACTAAAAAACTGCGTACCCAATTTTTTTTTCGAAATCCGTAAACATTTTATTTTGTTTCCTAACAATTACCACCTCAAAGACGTATCTCAGTCTTGTATAAGTTATTTCATTGAAAATGATGACAAGTGCCAAACGGGAATAACCCAAACAAATAATTGGAATCTTACTTAGAAGTTCGTAGAAAGACTGCAATATGTTATGGACGCCTATTTGGTATCCGCGGTACATCTAAAAGTCGCAGAAATGTATGAATTCGCCGGCACTTTAACACAAGTAATACATTTTAGAAACTATAACCTCTTGCTTCTGTGTTTTCTCCTGGTACTAATTTTTTTATGAATTTGAAAACCAACTGTTAGTTGTTTTTAGTAAGTATAAATAAGAGTTATATATGAAGTCCTAGTACATTCAAGTTCAAACCTTGACGTCAACTTAATGGGTAATTATTTATCGTTTTTGGTTTTACTCTCTTTTAATTAGACTGCACTTTATATAGACGAGCGAGTTGACAATAAGTCATAATTTTGAATATTACAAGTTACAACTAATAGTTATTAATTTCCCATAATATTGATGACATGAATAACATTATTATAATTATAGGTACTGCGTGATGGGAAATAAGCCAATCCCACGGGAAAACTATGCAGGAAAATAGTTGGTCATCAATTTCAGTTGTCTTTAGAGATTTCCCATAAATGGAATTCCCCATATATTCCCATTATTCTAATATTATTGAACTTGAATAATATTATTGTTGAAATTTCTAATCACAGTAGTTATCTATTTTCTATTGTAAAGAAACATGGACTGCGGTCTTGGTCTTTTTATTATATTAAATTAATACAATAATAGGTCAGCAGTCCTCTGTTCTAGTCAGTCGAATCGTCAGTCTATTTTATTTTTTTCTTCGAATTCTAGTCATAGTCTTACTAGCAAGTCTAAACAAAAAAATATGTCTGTCATATTTTTTTGTTTAGACTTGCTATGTATGGCATAGAGGTGTTATTTTTTAGAGGTATAGAACATTGAAAAGGAATAAAACAAAGTTTAAGGGGGACAGAGCTCGCTCTATTGCCCGTTGAGTAACTAAATATGTGAAGTGATCCCGCAGTCAGTGTCCATGTCTCAGCTGCGTATGGTAGTACGGGTAGGACGAATTGCTTAAAGACTTGTCTTTAAGCATTGTGGAATTGTCGACGTGAAAACCTAACGTAACAAATCGCTGCAGAGCCTCCAGAAGAGCCCTAGGTTTCGATGAAGTCGAAGGCTTTCTCGTAATCCACGGAAGTTTTAATAGGTGAAGATTCATTTTAAATTTTGGTTTGTTTAAATATATAAGAGCCTTACTTAGCGTCCTTTTGGAATTTTCCGTATACAGTTTATTATACACTTCATCGATGATAATTATTACGCAATGCAACTGAAACTAAGGTAACAAATTTCCATTCCCTATATGTCCCAACTATTATTATGATATGTCTTAACCATCAACTTATTTATTTACACGTTCAAATATCCTAAAGACAAGAAGCTAAGTTTATAAAAAAAAATTAAATCATTACCTAATTATACAACAGTATAGTTGGACTTTTGTGAATTGGATATTCTGAACCCAATTGCGACCAAATTGTCGTCCTCCATAATGATTCAATAGGAATATAAGAGTTTAAAAAATTCAAGTGTATTTAATAAATACAATAATTAATTAATGAGTGCCTTAGTTGATTAGTATTTCCTTTTTTGCAGGGTTCGAAGGTGCACGTGTTACATCCGTAGGCATGACGGAGAAGGTTCTATATCCTGGTAAGTTTCCATTTGTCTGGGTCTATTTTTATATCCTCGTCAACCCCTGGTTACTTCCACAAGTCATCGAAACCTTAGGAGTTACTCGTTTTGTTTGCCGGTATTAAAATAACTCAACTTGTTAAGGATCTTGAGGGTTTACAATTTGCTTGCTTTATTTTTGTAAAATGCCAAAGGTAAAAACATTTTCACTGTTGGTTTTTGTGGTACTTTTGTATATTTTGAATGTATCATATCTTATATGTTATCTTTAACATCAGCTTTTAAAATGAAATCTTTAATATTCTGAATCAGCTAGGGAATAGTAAGAGCTATATTATAATATACCTCGCCTCGACGGGTACAGCATTAGTTGGGGCCAAGTGTCTATTTAAAATAATAATATATACAAAAATAATATTATGTTCTCCCATTTCATCTTACATCCCATCTCGTACCTACATTGTAACGCAAAAACGTATTATAAGCACCACCTTCCTAACCTTACAGTTAGAATAACCGTCTGCGAGAAATTGATTAAATAGAGATGTATTAGGCATTGTGTGGGGATCACGTGGTCGTGACGTCATAGACAGGCCGTCACCAGATCAATAAGGACACGAGGTCATTCCAGTCGCCCCGACGATTCTGCCACGCCTGTTGGAGATTCGGACGTCCCCCCGCTACGCAGTACCTCTCACCTTTGCCTGATTATGCGGCGCAGTTGTCCGTGCTTTAATACTGCGTAGTTAGACACGGATTATAAAAGGAATACGATTTACCCTTTACCTAATGTAAGAAATGTTGTTAAACAAAATTTGGAATCCAAACCTTTCTAACTATGTTTATAAAGTTCTATAATAAATAAATCATTTCTTCTTGAGAAATACAAACCTTTATTTAAAAAACGCAATGTAGGCATCGCATATTGCTTGAACAAAACTTTCCACATAATTGGATGTACG
>PQWD01010397.1:0-73171 GCA_019425675.1 Leucinodes orbonalis
TATTTACATGGATATAACGGTCGGTGTACTTCACATGACATGCCCGCACTAGAAAAAACATATTTCATTTAGTGAACCGAAGCCTAGTGGTGTGAGCAGTGAGTTGAGCTTGCTGCGTAACCAATGGGTCCTGGCTTCAAATTCCTCGTGGAAGCCGCATAGTAAAAGTCAATGGTGCATAGATATCCCGTTGTATTGGGATATCTGTGATTGGTGTGATTTTCAATTGTCTAAAAAGAAGGGTTGCTGCTCGATTCCGTGCTTCGAATGGCACGTTTCGCCATCGGTCTGGCTTTAATCTTAGTAACTCCTAATTAGAAAAATACTATGGAAAAATTATAAAACGAATCGTTAGAGCCTATCAAGTTTCGAAAAGCCACAACTAAGTAGTAAACTTTTCAGCGACCAGCGCGGCGTAGTTTTCGTTACTAAAACGAGTTCAAAAACCTTTCAAATAAGAGAAACTTGCTGGATGTTAGCCAGAAAGGAGACCTATCGTTAACACACATCAGAATAAATAACTTAACGTACTGGATTGGAAATTTCAAATACAAGAAATCTTATTCTGAATAGTCTTGAGTGTTTTTAAATTCTTTACGATAACTATATGTTTGATTTAACGTTTATTTATATTTTCCTTTTTATTATTGATAAGCTTACTATAAATATATAAGCGATAAACAATATCTTTTTCTGTACAATATTAAAAAATTTATTCGCTGAAATTCACAAGGCATAGATAGCGTATTTAATATCATTGTTATTCATTTATTGTTTAGGCATAAATGAAGTCTGACAGGGTATAAGTAAATAAAGTTAAAGGAAGTAAAACACTTTTGTATAGCTACATATACGAGTATAAATGTATAAAAGCTTTATAATCAAGCATATTATAATGAAATTGCAATATTTAGAATTCATGGAATGAAAACCCATATAAAATTTATTAAAAAGCTGCTACGTAGACGTTTGGTTAGTTGTTTCTTTATCATCGGTTAATTATATGAGTAAAATTTTCACCGTGTTTATTTATTAAATTACCATTGGTATTTTCAGTCTACGATCTTACTTCATAATAAATCAATTTCTAAATGAGTAATTCACTGGAAATGTTGTGAAAGACTGCTTATTAAAATTAACGTCATGAAAATCTGTTTATCTGGATTCTTGGGCTTATTTTCCTTTGTAGTCGTAATTGCAGATAAAAAGTCTAAATATAATTATTGAATATTAAATTTGATTATCAAGATTCAGCATCAGAATTTTGATATTTTACATTGATTTTTTCTCAGCAGATAATTAATATTAAAATCATGATTTGAAACAGCAAACGGTGTTATCACTCATTGGTGAATGTCCCCATAACAATGATGTGCGATAAGTCCTGCAGTAGAACGTAATAGAACAAATATGAATGTAAAATATAAAAAAATGTTAGGTAGGTAATGTGTATTTTTTTGTTTTCTTAAAATCTCTAATACAGAAAGTAAAAAGTAGCTCAGTTTATCGGACACTCAAACATCGCATCATTCCTACTCACAGCCACTTCCCTTGTATAATATTATGATAGGAACATATATATATTATGTTCCTATCATAATAGAGAGATACAGAATATATACAACGAAGTATATACCAAATAAAAATCACCATATTACCATTGGGAAAAGTTTGGCCAGTAACAATCAATATTATAAAAACTCAGTACCATAGACAATCGGCCCCGACTCCCATGCAAGCGGAAGACGCGGGGCAGTAATAAAAGACAACGAGCGCCATGTGAGCTCAACCGCGACCGACCGTTGGGAACAAATCGTGCTTCGCTGAACCAGCAAGGGGTCAACTATAATTGTATTTCTTACATAATAACATATTTCTGCATAATATGGCCTACCTTACGGTGGAATCCACACATCAGAAGATTTTCAGTTACAAAATTATCAACCGTTATTCCACCGTGTTATTTGTAAGAGAACTACTTTGTTCGTCAACAGTATTAACCCTTTAAACGCAGCAGTTTCATTTATTGCTTTCTTTCTATATTCAACAGACTGTTTGGAATCCCGGTGGTTAATCGGTAATTCAAAATATTTTTTGTTTTGGTTTATATTACTCTAAGTCTTGTTGCGAATGCAGCATCCCGCCTTATAGCGCTTCTAGAAGTACATTCACGATTGAAACTTAATTGAGTGAACATTTTGGATGTTGCCCGACTTCAAAGACAGAATGTCGTTCGGGCACAAGTGGTAATTACTCAAATGAATGTGCCTTTACGTTGTTATAAGGGTCCAACCTCACAATCGTAAACAGTAGCTAATGTGAATGTACGAGATGTATTCCAGTGATCCTAAAATGAAAAAAACAGAGTGCAATCCACTACATTTTGAATATTATAGACATATTTAAAATTTCACTTCTGAATCCAGCGAAATAAAAAGTTTAAATGCCATAGCGAAAGAAATTCATTAAACCAAGTCAGATCAGACCAGAGGTGTATTTTAAGATTATTTCTGTTAAGAACAGGTCCAAATTCCGAGCGGGAAAACTAAGGCGGGAATAATAATCCAATGCCCACTCAGATATAAATCATTTTATGAATGTTATTGAGTATTCCTACCCCCTTCCGAATTACGACACGCATGTCCTCGCACCTGGGTCAATACAGGATAATCTAAATGAGTTCCTTATATCACAAATTAAAGGGGAGGTTAGATATGAGTGTCACAAACGTCCTTCACTGCGGAAGACAAATATTATTCTTACTGAACTATATATACATATATATTGTAGGTAACATGTATCAAATAATTTAAAATCAAGTGCATTGTATTGACGGCAGATTACAATGCAATTGTTCAAAGCTCCACCAGTCCCACATAAGGTGGTTTAAGGTTAAAGCTACTGCTATCACCAATCGTCCTGCCAACATAGAGGTTATGCCAAAACCCTTTACATTCCGATGAACTCAATCACACAAGAGTATATTGTGTTGCGAAACATAAGTACATGTTTGTAACATAGTTTGCATTTAAAAACAAAATAGTTTCTTTTAACTTTACGCATAATGATATTCAATCACCCCGATCCCCTTGATAAAATGTAATTAAAATCCACTTCAAAGTTGTTTCTGCTTAAACATTCGAACAGCTGCAGTTAATAATGAATGTTGAAAAAGAAAGAGCACAGAATGCACTCGGCGACCCATACCTAGTTCGATTTACAGACCAGACACGTCAAAAAAAGTGTCACCTTTTTTAGGTCCCGTTCTGGATCTTTCTTTATTGTAACTAATGCTTTATATCTTTTATTTTCTCTCTTCTGGGCTTTTATGACGAAGTGCACTAAGTTTTCTGTATTTAATACACTAAAAATGACAATGTGAAAGCTTCATCGGCCTATATAATTACATATACATGAAATATTATAAATTAAAAACTCATCAGTGAAGGTGTGGTTTCAAATAGCTAATAAACAATCGTGTCTATTACCGACACGTGTTAGTTTAAAATCGAGGTGGCCCGATTCAACTATCGACTAGAAGTATGTAGGTTATATTGTAATGCATCTGTACATTGGGCTTTTCAACGGCAAAACTCACAGATTAAAAGTAGACGGAGAGATAGCACCGGTCGGCGCACACCTGCACCATAACCGGTTTTCGTAAACATGATTTCACTCTCTCGGAGCTCGCCACACCGGGCGTTGCCTAAATTATAGATTCCAAGTTTTGTCTTTCTGCGTTTTTACGCCTCACTTGGATACTGAATGTACCTATCGATCGGTGAAACTAGTTTTACTTACAGTCCGGTTACGATAGGAGTATTACTTCTCTCCTTTATGTACTCATATCTTTTGTGACGAAAATATTAATGGATTTAGTCATTTGTTGACATTCTTATACCTATATTATAACAGAGTGTAAATTATAACATAATATGCCGTCTTTAGTGTACCATATACATAATATTTATTTAGAAAAAGTATTAGTTATATTAATTAATCTGTTTTCTCGATTGACGGGCGCAGAGCAGTGTTGACGGAGAATAATAACTACCTTATCATTAAACACTGGTTCTGTCATGGTTAGGCGTCTCTTACTACTACCAAGTGAGCGAACTGAGCGTCCCATTTTCAGACATAAAAAAAATTCATCATACGAGTACATTATATACCACGTATAAATTATAAACACCAGGTAAACAACCGCAATTTAACTAATTGAAGTGCTTTCAACTGTTAAATTTAATAGATATTTAAAGCAAAATTACAAACCCCATGGAAGCCTATATTTTCAGATATTATTTTACGAAGACTTCAATATTCACCGTGTTTATTAATCTTTATACCCTTTATGTATGTAGATTGTACAATGAGAACCTGCAAATTTACACATCTAAGGTTACATGATCGTGTGGTCATGTAACCTTATACATAATTATTCCCGTATATGTATGTGAGTATTATTCTGTTTCACATGGAGCGTTTTTAAATATATTCTGTGCATATTCTAGATCTAGACTGTTCCAGAAAGTTGCGCAAACTTTAACGAAAAGTCATAATTGGTGATTAGAATCACACATAAATATCTGTGCACCAACACTCGCACAGCGATATCTAGTCCCAAACTAAACATTTAGCCTGTAAGATGGGTACCAAACATAAACATATATATTATATACATAGAATACATAGAAACACCCAGACCAATGCAAATAGACATGTTCATGTACACAAATATAGTAGCCGACGTCTCATCCATTACACTAAACAGGTCGTAAAACATATAACAGTTGCAACAAATGCAGCATACGAAAGCATGCAAGCACATGTCGTTTAAAAAATTATCGCAACTATAATCATAACAGCTATGATTATCGTGAACGTACCAAAATTGTTATGACCACGTAGAACGCGGGCATAGAACTAAGTACTTGGGAAAGGTGAAGACCAATACAACCTTTTAAAAGACATAATGTGATAAAAATGTAGAGCCGCGATTTAAGTCGTAAAATGTGGGAGACATGCTCAGCATTAGATTGTTATAGTTTTACAAACTAAAAAAAATGGAATTCACAAGAATTCAAGGTTATGTGAAAACAAGCTCCTCTTCGTAGATCGCCTTAGCCTTTTAGCTTTGGCTCTGGCAATAATTGAGCCTTGGAATAGTGTAGCTACTGAAATTGGTAACAGAATAGCGAAATCCTACTCTACAATTACGAGTAACTAGTACAGACTGATCATCGTTGAAGATAATTAAAGACATAAGCCCCGGTTCAAAAAAAATATGGCAATAAAGGAATGTTTACAATTAGAAACAATTTATTTTACTCTTTAAATTTATTTTTATAAATCATCAAGTAAAATGTCATGGTACATTTCTTTTACGTTAATTAGTGTGCAATTAAACCATCCGGACAGTACAGTGGTTCGAATGTTCGAATAATTCATCTACAAAAAGAAAACCAATTGATCCTTTGAGCAAAACCTTGTAGCCCGAGGACCTTGATAGATTAAGAATGCCGAAACAAAGAACTGCTGTTGCTTTTTCCTTGTCTGTCAAGAATAAATCACATAAAAAGGATAGTAAGTAAAGGTAAAAAGTAAAAAATGCTATCTTTTTACTTTTTACCATCACAATTGTATTTGAACATCAAAGGCGTCTTTGCCCTAAATGTGTGCCACCTGTGCCCGAAAATCCACCCGGAAAGATCACGACGACATGTTTAATTGGTAGATTTACATTGAATTGAACTCGTATGGGACTACTCTTTAGATAAATGAGAGGTGCGCAATTTCAGCGTACGATGAAACGTTACCGTTTTCGTACTTTCCATTATTTTTTAATGACAACTCACCAGGCGAACTACCTGATTATAAGTTACTGCTGTTACCTAGGTAATTATTTTAATACCAATCTTCAATAAATATAGTTGTTAATCTATAGTGCTAATATTATGAAGCTGAAGAGTTTGATGAACGCGTGAATCTCAGAAGCTACTGGTCCGATTTGAAAAAAAAACTCTTATTTTAACTCGCTTCTTCTTTATATAGGCAAATAAAAACTTCAATATCTCCTGAGATATTCATTCAAATCGAATGATGTAAGGAACAATTTTGTTTGAAATGATGTAATTAGGATAAATAAGGTATTTATTTGGATAAGGACTAATATCATGTTTATGAAAATACCCAAATAATACATTATTTTAAAACAAATTTGGTTAGCAAAAAAAGGTTATAGTGAGCTAACCTAAAAGATAGACATTAAATATATGCTGTCGCGGACTTTAACTTCTATAGTGTGACAATACTTTTGTGAAATTTTACGCAGCACGATGCGGAATCTCTAAGTAAAAAAAATACACCGATTTTGAAACATTCTTTCTTGCTGCTACGCTCCTACTGTTCTTATATTTGATGATAATATAAAGACTATCCTTATCCTAGCCTTCCTCGATAGATAAGCTATCTAACTTTGGAATAATTTGTTGAATCGGACCAGTATTTCTGAGATTGGCGCGTTCAAACAAACAAAGTTGTGTTGATGCTGATGCAAATATTTAGTTGCTGATCCAATGTAAGTAACGACACAGCCAAGTCAAACATATTCACTGATATGTAGAATTTGTTGAAGTAAGGGTCGGGAGAGCTTGGTCGTGTAAATTTAGAAGCCTGGCTCTACATGAGATCTGATATCTTTTCACAGCGCAAACCTTATTTGGTTGTCTGAGCAACATTTTACTTAAAATGTTTTCGGTGGGATGAACTTGATTATTTTTAATATTAACCACTGAAAATCGTAAATAAATTTGATGAAGATTTTTTACAAAAAAAATCTTCATCAAATTGTAAAAAGTTAAGGAAAATAGATCAAAATAAATATTCATTTGACCATAAGGTGTAATTATTTAATTAGGATTTTAAAGTATCAAACATTTTTTTCAGTTATAATATAAGCAAATTTATTACTTTGGATGTTTTTTATGTATAATATGAATGTATTTACAAAAAAAGGTATACACGTATGTTTTAGTTTACAGATTGAATGCTTCTTTAATGCTATAAATAATATTAATACATAATTATTAAGTATCGCAATTACCTAATTTCTATAACGACAATCATGTTACCTCCTATAAATTGAAAAGTATTTGGATGACTAATATTCACGATTAATTGAAAATGTATCGATTAAGCGGTACAATTCATCTTAAAATCCGTTTTAGACACAAAGCGCACGTGTTAAATAAAACTACAATTATACTGAATAACAATTTAAAAACATTAAAATAGATAAATAATAATGGTAACGTTGAATACAATACTCTAAAATAATCGTTTGCACTGTTTCGTGTGTCATTTAGTAGTGAATTGAATATCGTAAAGGAATGTTTTACTATAATGTGTCTCCTCGATAGACTGTGCAGTTCGCCATGCCATTTACATTCTACGGGCATTGGCATGACGGGTTGAAATTGCCTGCGAAAAGCTGCCGTGTCGACATAACTGTGCACACTGCAACTAAGTTAAATTTCAAGGATTACTAGTACCTAATAAACATTTACATCTAGCTGTGGAGTGCGCTTATACATTTGTCTTGGCTGGTAACCTTGTAAACGTGGTGCAACATATTGTATTTTATATTATTACCATATGTACTCAAGAACAATTTCAATTTATGAATTTAGTATCAAGTAAATAAATTAAATGCAATTGGTGTCCACAATTTGTATTTGTTACCTCATTGTCGGAAGTGAAATAAGACTCACTCACCTCGCATGCATAACTAGTACCTATCACATTTATAGTTAGCAGTAATCGAGTTTGCTAACTGTAGAATGTAGTCACATAATTTAGGTGTAATGTCAACATACGTACATACATTTACAATGTGAGAAACAAACGCTCGCACGAGCGCAACGAACGCGCGGCGTGGAGACGAGTTAGTTGAGTCAGAAAGTAAGTAGGCAGCCCGCTTACCTGTACAAATCAGCAGCAAAGTAAACGGTGAAAGCAGCCGATTGCTCCCCATGTCGGCAATCCGCACTCAGGCAACTTTCTAAGGAATATTATATCACCAAACAATTCCTACGCGCCCATTTTGGCCGGAAATCACAAAATTCTTTTATAAACTTTAACTTAATTGTCGTGCATTCTTTCCCTATCAGTAATTATTCACCAAGTATTTTTGTAATACACTATATTCATGAGATCGTTTACATAAATAATGCAAACAACACTAACAAACAAAGTTCACTTTTGAAGCACCACACACATTTTTCAATCCTCTGTACAAACTTTGGCGCGAGATTCGACAACACGAGCAACAGACACGTCACATTCGAGCAACGGTCGGCTCAAGGCTGGAGCGCTATAAAATAAACCGGTCTTACCGGTAAGTGTAAAAGAGACAGCGCAAAAGAGCTAAGTTTTCAACGGCCGAGCGGCCGAAACCAGCCGAAGTTGATCGGAATAACAACGAACTAACGCCGAGACGCCATTACCTGAAAGCATCGCGAGTTTGTCTCTAGATGGCGTCCCAACGCAGTATTTAAAATTCTATGCAGGTTTACTTCAGAGCAAAGTGCAGTGTTGACTTTGGATGAAGACGAAATAAGCCTTTGGAAGTAGCGTTAAGTCTTACAGTAACTAGTTAATGTGACTTATTCCCGCGGCGATACTCATACTCGATGTAATATTACAAGTTAACGTCCACTTTTTATACCATTTACCCTTTTTTTTATTTTAATATCATCTTACTATCAATCAAATATTATAGAAATAAAAAGTGACTAAATAAAATAAGTTTGAATGAATACTACTGGTTCGATTTGAAATTTTTGTAGCGTTAGCTTATTTTCCAAAGCAGGCTATATATTATATCACGCTAACTAGAATAGCGCTCCTATATCCAAAAGCAAGGAAGAATATTTCAAAATGGGTTTTTTTTCCTATTAAGAGCTTGAGTCATGTGTCACACACAATGTTCACTTTTGAACTCTATAAGTTCTAATAAAAGATAGACCGTGACAGCACATGTTTATCTTTTTTAGCTCAGTTAACTTTTTTTGCTAACCGTATCTACGGAAAACGTTTCATCACTTAAATTTAAAACAAATTTTTACATCATTCGAATTAATTTAATATTTTAGGAGATATCGCAGTTTTAACCCACCTATATAAACAAAGTAATGGGTTAAAGGCAGCGTAAAGCCAAAGTAACTATTCCACGCGTAAAAGCTATTACCTACATATTTTTTAACATTAAATAAGTACTTACCGTGTCGAGAGCCCGAGTGTAACAACCTTTACAAAAGACAAATTTTGAATGATTTCAAAGTTATTTCCTTCACAAAAAGCTCGGGGTCCAATACCGCACCATTGAAGATCCCTCTCATCTTACCTAAAGGGCAGAACCTTGCTTTTAACAAACACTTGCGCTCCTTTTCACGACAGATCACTCGTGGCTCGGGCGCGTATTTTATACACAAAAATAATTATCGATAAAAAAGAAATCATTAAATTCTCCATATTACAAAGATAAATGTAATCCTGCATTTCCTTTTCACGTGTTGTATTGTATGTATTATCTATATTAATAGATACGAATCACATAAATGAGTTGTACGTGCGTAGAGGCTTTCAGCATCTTTGAATAAATCTGAGGTTATTTTATATGTCGACATAGGAAAGGAAAACTGTTTTGTTTAACTCGTTTACGAAAATTGGTCCTGGTTATGATACAGTTAGCAAATAGTGCAATGGTATAAGATTTTCGTTTTCGTATGGAGTTTTAACTGTTGGCCCTTTATAGGTCTTCAAAGCTTCACCGGACAAGAAAATATTGTAATCGATTATTTTTACTGCCTGTCGCGCTCTTGGTCTTGAGCTCCGTACACAGTAACACTAGGATAACAAAAAGTTATTCCAGGAGAATATGTAGGTAATAGCAAAAACCCATTTTATCTTGGCAACGGTCTCCGCAAATTATATAATGTTATAGGGTAACATAATATTAATTGCGAGACCTTATAACCAAGTACCTACACAATTTCTAATGGTGGAAGTTTAATCCCAAGCTCTCCGTTGAACGAAATTTAATTAATAAGATGAACCGGGCCTACCACAAATTAGGACTAAATATGTTGCGGATACACACTAAATACGTATAATCTTCCCAAATTACCTATATTAAATATGTAGGTTCTCAAAATTAACTAACCTATTTGAAAGCTTTGTTACTTATGTAGCGGTGTTGTTTGAGCACTTTTAGAGAATATGCTCGTACATTACGCGCAAACTGATTAAACTAACTTGGGAAAAGTATCAATTGTGTTTTACCCCCTTCTATTCAACTTCTTGGCATTTTCGGGGGCTGTTGATGTACGGTACGCAACACTTTATTTCCCTGTGGCCGAGAAGGGTCGAGTAGGATGCAAAAGCACTCTGAATGTTTCCGATTGTTTAGTAAATATAACTTATCATTTGTTTCCGAAAATGATGTCAGTAGGGTCCGGAGAAGTTCATATTCATATGTAGAATTTAAGCGTTAATTTATGCGTTTTTCAATATTTCGTCAAACGTATGTATCACTGGTAACATATTAAGTAAACACATTACTTATTTTGAATTACTTTTATTGTAAAAGGCTCCGCGTGGAAGACTAAGGCCTATACACCCTTTACGGGTGCCTACGAGCCTTCGTGCGAGCGGTTGGAGACGTTTAATGTGCTGACGATAATAATGCATTTATTAGTGGAAAACGAAATCTATGATCTGCCATGGTCTGGAATGGTCTAGAAGCACAGGTTTAGCCCTGATCCGCAGGAAAACTATCGGTTCAGCGGTAGCACTTGGACGCCCTGAGAAGACTGGAAACGTTGATCTGCTTGTGCAGGAGATGGGCTGGTTGACTGACCAAACATGGCTCACGCACAATGGTCCACTTAAAGGACTTAATGCGAAAACCAATCCTAGCAGCATAGTACCTATATAGAAGCCATGTTTATGTCTATGTGTAGGATACCTAGGTACTTTAATTATTCTAATTTCAACAAACTACTAATTTAAAGTTATCTTGTCTATAATTAAATGATTGTTTCGGAGTTTGTGCTTTTAAGACTCAATCGTACCAGATCGGAGGAATTCTCTAAGAGACTAGCGAATCGTTATCATCATCAGCCTATAACGGCCCACTGACGCACAGCATAGTTATGGGGAGATTGGGCGTGACTAGAGGATTCGGGCAATATTAAATCCGGAAAATTTTGTATCAAATTAAATGAACCGCGATGTTCGGGATTGATATATACTTTCTAAGTAAGTAATAAGTATCCACTGATATTCACACAGCGCCACCTAGTCCCAATAAAAGTACCATATGTACTAAACAACGGATAAATATACTTTTATATATTTTTTGCAAATACATACTTAAATATTATACATAGATGTTTTTCTGTTGATATATTTTTCCTACAAAATCATCATATAGAGAAGACTGAGAATAAAATTTGGATACTGATTATAATGTACAGGAGTTATTTCCAAATCCAAGCAAGATGGTAATAAAAGAATGGAAAACAGTGATAATGAACAAAATAAAATTATAAAAAATCCATTTAAATTTTTAACTGATTTAATATTGAAAGAGAAGAACGAAAAATAATTCACGATTACATTTCCAGTACTTATTTTATAAAGATTTGAACCCATGACCGTTTAAAAAAATATGAGTCTCGCTGACAACAAAGGTGTGCCAAATTCGGCGAGTTTTTTTGCAACGGTCATAGCACCATCATATTTTCTCTGTCTAAGCAATATTTTAGTAAATACCAATTCCCAAAAAAAGTTGACAAGTCCTCCAACTTCCATCGATGGCCAATCAATTGAGGCTTTATGTTAGTTACTCGTACTGCACAAGTATGATATTCCAATAAAAAATCCTTTAATAATAAAATCGTGGCATGTGATTGAGATGGCAACCATCTACAAAGTTTAAGCTCCTACAAGTGGTGGTGAATGAAGTCGCAAATGAAAACCGATGAACTAGTAATTAATGGTGTTCCTTGTACCTCCGTATATTTGTAATGTATTAAATAAATTTCAGTTTCTTCGATGGGTCCCTAATTTGCTTTTAATACAGCATTCAGTAAACACTCAGTTCACTAAATGTAATAGCATTTCTGTGTTTTCTGACATGTTATATAAAACTTTAACTCAAAAATAAAAAGTTAGGTGTTACATGACTACTGTATCAGACCTTTTAAAGAAAGAAAAAATGGATTTTCCTTGTTTGCTAAAGTGGTTAGAAAAACTTTATCCTATCAAGTGTGTGCGAAATTGAGTTAACTCAAAGTAATATTTATATGGGTGTGTAGGCCGGCCTACACCTTTCGATACTGAAGTCAACCTTACCGGCTCATAGTTATTGTACACCCTGCTTTGTAGAACCTATCCAAGGTATGCTATCAAACTAGATAAAAAACGACCCAGTGTCAAGTATGTGCGAAATGAAATTAACATAAAATAATATTTAAAAAGATGTAAGGGGTCCAACATTTTCCCTCTGTACGAGTTGTAATCTTTCTTACATGCCTAAAAGGAATAAAATGCCACTCGGCATTAAGTTCACAATCGTTATTCTGTGCAATATTTTTTTAGAAATCATCATGTAGGCACTTCTTCTAATCCAAACAGAGCTAATCCAGCCAATACATGTATACCGTCATAGGTCATACAGCCGTAGCGTCGTTGACTTCCGGTCGTTAAATAAGTTGTGACGTCACACGGTCACAATAGCCTTATCACCGTCACCTAGGTGTGCGACCTTTTTCAAGCAAATCTCAAATATTTGTTTAGCATTGTTTCTTTTTGCTTTTTTGCTTGGCATACCCAAGAAAACAACAAAATAGGAATATAACTTTAATAAAAAAAGGAAGATCATCGTTTTACGTCAAGTAAGTTTAAAATAATTCAAAAGTCAACATGTGAGTAATTAAAATTAAATTGTTTTAAAATTTAGTCCATACTTGGTATAAGTTTAAGTCAGGCAGTATTTTTTTTATCCATAACACATACTTTGCTATTAAAATATAAGATAATTTAACAGGAGTTAACATGATGTTTTCAAAATTCTCAAGAATGTACATTTTTTCTAGACGGTATAATATTATATGTATTTAATGTATTCAACCCTACTGTCACCTCGCTTAATAGGCCCGCCGTACCGTGTTAAATAGTATAATTTGCAAACTTATTGTTAGTGACATTCTGTACCGGGCAACAAATTAAACTAAAACACTTATTGTTGATTTATTGTTTTTACAGTTTTTCACTTGATTTTTTAGATCAATTAATAATCTATTGCTATCTAGCTGTATTCACTTTGGGATTTTATGCGGTCGTTCCTATACTTAAGACTAAATCTATACTACTATAAAGCTAAAGAGTTTGTTTGTTTGTTTGAACGCGCTAATCTCAGGAACTACTGGTCCGATTGGAAAAAATCTTTCAATGTTAGATAGCTCATTTATCGAGGAAGGCTATAGGCTATATATCATCACGCTACGAGTAATAGAAGCGGAGCACAATGAAGAATGTTTCAAATCGGGGGTATTTTTTCATACTTGGAGCTTCCGCTGCGTACGCTGCGTAAACGGTTAAAGTTTCACAAAAGTCATGTATGAGAGTATTGTTCTACTTTTAAATGTCTACAAAAAAGTCCGCGAGAGCATATGTCTATCTTTTAAGGTAAGCTCACTATAACATTTTTTGCTAATAAAAATTCTGAAATTGACCCGAAACCTTTAAAGTTGGAGGGAGGGAAATCCTATGTATAGTGATAAATGAAAGTACCGTGTTATCCCGAATTTAATGCGAGCTAAGCCGCGGGCAAAAGCTAGTAATATTATAAACAGATTATTGTAGCCAAAATAGGTTAAAAATTGTCCCTATTGTGTTTTTTTTTAGAAAATAATAATTCTTATAATCCACTTCTCTAAAAGTTTTTTTGTTTTTTTTTTTTATCATTTTAAAGAACACCGACCCTGAGAGTAATATGCCGTGTTTTGGCCCCGAGCCAAGTATAAACATTTTTAAATTCCTTGTCATCGTGTAACATTTTATTCGTTTTTCTACCCGCACATAGTTGGAAATTATGTAAACGTGCGAGTATATTCCATTTCAGTATAGCTTAAAAATTAAATTCATATACATACCAGTATCCAGAGGAAAGATTATGAAATCCCAGGCAGGCAGATTATGAGATCCCAGGCAGTAAAAACTCATGACGGCGAAAGAAATAAGTAAGATTTAAGTACCCAGACTATGGGTCTTCTTTCGATCAGGTGATTTCCAAGAGTGAAACAGGGTCCCTCGCTTAGGGCCTTTTAAATAGCTTCTAGGTAAAAAACCATGGAGAGGCTCTTTGGGGTACTACGAAATAAGAACGAAGAATAAAAATCACTGACACACAGAATTAACAAGTTGATGTGGCAGGGAGCAAGACACACAGTGCTTACGCATCGGCTAAAATGCGAAAAGCCACTCGGCCGCGACTTGACAAGCATAGTGGTAAATTTTAATTGTATAGTTTTTTGCACTGTCTATATTTTATATCACCTTTTCCACACAATTGTTTTATGAAATAAGTTGAATTGAATTGAAATGGAAGTAATAGGGAAGACGTAACCTGACTATATTTAATGCACTGACTTAAGCGAGCCGAATGACGAATTCAAAGTTTAAGTCAAAATCAATTAGTTCAATTTTAGCTTGGAATACGCACTTATAAATGTCTATACAAACAAACAAATAACAATATAAAACAATTAAAATTACCAGAGTAAAACAAAAAATATATATTTTAATTTGGGAACAGAACGCTCGTGTTATTTCACGTTGGTTTTCTGAGGGGCCATAGTACCACTCCGGCCTCTTCACTCCCACCAGTCCCTATTCGCGTTACCAAAAAGACATCTCGTTGGTACACCAAATATTTGTACAGCACTGGATTGGTTTAGTGTAGGCAGTAGTCGGACCTCCAACGATAATACCAGATCTGGGGGTAACCGCCATCTCTTAAAACATTATTACTATAATGATACGTCAGCATTTTTGTACTGGCTAAGCAATATTATTGTAATACTGTTTTGAGAGTTTGCGGTAAGCCTTCTGTTCATCTAAATAACTAGGTAGTTTAATCCATTTTGCTAACATTTTATTGAAACTATATAAATATAAGTGCTATAGATTTAAATCCCCGATCAATTGACACAAAGACTAACTTTCTCACAAAATTGTCAGTGTTGGCGAGGTCGTTATTTTAAAATATCTATACTTACGCCGTAATAGAAAGTGTAGCCAGACGTTGAACAAACTCAAATAATAGTAAATAGTTAGTTACTTAGGAAATTGCCAACTAGATGGCTGCGAATTTTGCGATAATTATGAAAGAAAAAAACTTAATGCGATTTTGTTCAGTTATAATTTTATAAACTATAGGTTCAATGGTAATGATATTTAGTTATCTACTCTTTTATTAAAAATAATAAAACGCAGGGTAACAAAGTTCCCCTTTCCTGGCTACGAAAACAAAATGTTATTTTTACGCCGCTATAGATTATAGTATGTCTTTCCATCAATTTTTAGCTTTCTAAATTGAAAACCGTGGAAAGTCTCATATAAAATTTTCCTCTCTTTATTTTGGAGTCAAATTTCCAAAAAAAATATGGTTTATGATTTTTTATTAGTGACAAATAGTCCGCATACCAACTTTTAACTTGCTACCTTAAAAAATGCGGAACGCTCCATACAAACTTCTAGCTCTTGTTCAGGGTATTGGAGGGCTAAATTTAGACAAAAAGAAGCCTTTGTCCGTCTCCAGGTTTACATCTATCACCGTACAAAATTTCATCAACATCCGTTCAGATGTTTTGCCGTGAAAGGGTAATAAACAGATAGACATCTCTATCTTCAACCTATCGCAGTCCACTGCTGGACATAGGTCTCCCCCATTTTGCGCCAGATATCCCGGTCCTCCGCTTTTCTCATCCAGCTCCCACCAGCGACCTTCCGCAAGTCGTCGGTCCATCGGGCCGGAGGGCGTCCTACGCTACGCTTGCCAAGACGCGGTCTCCACTCCAGAACTCGTCTGCTCCAACGGCCATCGGTTCTACGACATATGTGACCAGCCCACTGCCACTTCAACTTGCTGATCCGGCGGGCTATGTCGGTAACTTTAGTTCTCTTGCGGATTAAATCATTTCTGATCTTATCCCTAAGAGAGACTCCAAGCATAGCTCGCTCCATTGCGCGTTGAGTGACTTTGAACTTGTGAACCAATCCCGCAGTCAGTGTCCATGTCTCAGCTGCGTATGTTAGCACGGGTAGGACGCATTGCTCAAAGACTTTCGTCTTAAAGACGAAAGTCTTTGAGCAATGCGTCCTTTGCGGAATAGTTGACGTTAAGACATGACGTAGCTTACCGAATACCGCCCAGCCCAACCGAACCCTCCTACTAGCCTCCCTCTCTAAGTTATGCCGGCCAGTTGGATGGTTTTGGCCCAGGTATATACTCCTGCACAACTTCGAGACGGACGCCACGACGCATATCGGTTGTGGCATGACACGACTGTTGAACATGATTTCGTCTTGTCCAAATCATGCCAAGCCAACTCGTCGGAAGATTAATTTAGGCTGTTTCGGATATACATCCCCCTGTCTCACACCACGACGCAATTGGATGGGTCTTGTCCGCTGGTCTTGGATCTGAACGTCATCGTCGCTGCGTTGGAGAGACACTTCATCACCTCGATATATCGCCAGTCGATACCGCATCGCTGCAGAGCCTCCAGAACAGCCCAGGTTTCGACGGAGTCGAAGGCTTTCTCTTAATCCACAAATGCCATACACAGCGGCTGGTTATACTCTTCGGTCTTCTGTATAAGCTGCCGAACAGTATGGATGTGGTCCACGGTGTTGTAGCTTTTCGAACCCAGCCTGCTCCGGTGGTTGGAATTCGTCAAGTCTAATGGCGAGACGGTTCGCTACAACTCTGGAAAACAACTTATAGACGTGGCTCAGAAGCGCTATCGGTCTGTAATTCTTCAAGAGATTTTGTCACCCTTCTTGAAGAATAAGACGACAACGCTTCTGGACCACGCCGATGGTGTTCCTTGGTGAATGACGGCATTAAAGAGCTCAAC
This sequence comes from Leucinodes orbonalis, assembly GCA_019425675.1. NCBI lineage: Eukaryota > Metazoa > Arthropoda > Insecta > Lepidoptera > Crambidae > Leucinodes > Leucinodes orbonalis. The sequence continues at coordinate 17,208 of PQWD01010397.1, forward strand.
TAATGCCCTAAGGACGGGCTGTCCACCGGCTTTAGGAGCTCTGTCGTAATACCGTCATCCCCGGGGCCCTCCCATTCCTGAGTTGCTCCATGCTGCACTAATCTCGCTAACGTCAACATCCGGGATATCCTGCGTATAATGGCGCCTTAGTGGGGCACGTGGATCTTCGGTGTCCTCGGTCTGTGGCTGATGAGCGCTCGATGAATACAGTCGTCCATAGAATTTCTCAACCTCTTCCAGGATCTGTGGGCGAGTCGCAAGTAATTGCCCATCTGCTGTCTTAAGCTTAACCAGATGGCTCTTCCCAAGTGGTTTTTGGAAAACTTTGGGCCCCTGTTCTGTTCAATAAGGTCCTTAATGAACCTTATATTGAAACAGCGGAGGTCCTGCGAACGAGTTTTCGTATCCGCTTGGAGAGAGCCTGATATTCTGGCGAAGCAACAGCAGCTGTTCGGACCCACGGTGTATTTGGAGCGGCGTAGGTCTGAGAGTAGATTTTATTAAGCGAGACCGTTCAGCCTGAAAACATATATTCAAAGTGCCTCGGACAAGTCGGTGATCACTACCGGTTTTAAACCTGTTGACCACTGAGACATCTTTAAATATATGTCGCTTATCCGCCATAATAAAATCGATCTCGTTCCTTGTCACAGTGTTCGGGCTCTGCCAGGTCCATCTTCATATAGTCATATAGACATAGTATTTCGTATTTATAGTATTAGTATAGCTTCATCATCATCATAAAGTTGCATTTACAATGTGAGGGGAGAAACGTCCCTAAATAAAATTAAACAATTAATAAATGATAACTAGTTAAATAAAGGTCCACGCACAGATTTCCGACCCAAATCCAAAATCACTAAAATAAAAAATAAATTAAAAATTTAGAAAACCCCGACACAAGAACTTAAGTAATTTCCCTTTAAAAAGTAAAAAATTATAAAAGAAACTTAATGTTAAAATACCTAAGAATCTATTAATAATTCTAAAAAAAACGTCGCGTTGGGGGACCGCTCTTAAACTAACAATTTAAATAAAAATAGTCTAATTAAGTAACAGAGATGAACATTAAAACAAAATTAAGAGAATAATTCAAAAACTTTTATGAAATTCCTTAGAAAAATTTGCATTAAAGATGCGACCGTCAATGACGTCTGCCCTGGCGTGTCTGCCCGCTCGGGTAAACAGACTTGACAACGTAACGCCCCCCTCACTACACGCCGCGCCGCACACTGCCTGTGACTACGGACTGCACTCTGCCGCCCGCCACACTATATTCCTATTTTCCGCGTTGTAGTTAAGTACTTATACGTTAATTTTAATTAACACAAAAAAAATATCGTAGATAAGAAAGAAATAATTAGGAGCGGTCCCCCAACGCGACGTTTTTTTTAGAATTATTAATAGATTCTTAGGTACTTTAACATTAAGTTTCTTTTATTATTTTTTAAGTTTTAAAGGGAAATTACTTAAGTTCTTGTGTCGGGGGTTTTTAAATTTTTAATTTATTTTTTTTACTTTTTAAAGGGAAATTACTTAAGTTCTAGTGTCGGGGTTTTTTTAATTTAATTTTTATTTCATACTTTTTATAGGTAGGTTAGGTTAAGTTAGATTTTAGTATATAGACAGACACGTCAAACTTATAAAACCCCTGTTTTTGCGTCGGGGGAAATCGTCGATATTTTTTATTTCAGTGTGGTTTCGTTTGAGTCCAAGTATATTTGCAGTCATTCGGTTACTCTCCCCACTTTCACTCCTCACAACTTTTAAACGGCTCAACCGATTTTCATCAAATATGTCTAAGAACACTTGCACATAAGTCACCTTTAATATAAAAAAAAACTAAATTGAAATCGCTGCAGGCGTTCGGGAGTTATGATTGCCACAGACAGACAGACACGTCAAACTTATAACACCCCTCTTTTTGCGTCGGGGGTTAAAAAAACCTCAAACGGTAAAAAATGCATGCCCAGCTCAAACGGTTGAACGCACTTGCGTTAACTTAAAATTGAGTTGTAAGGTTCCACCCGAACAAACATACATTTAAGTTAAATAACAACTTGTAAAAATAATGCCCATTTTATATTCCTCACTGGATTCTTCGAAGCCTAGGGTATATTCTGAACCAGTAAGTTGGAATTCACTTGACGTCCTATTCATTTTGTAAAATTTTGTTCATTGCGTTTTGTAGTAAGTGCTTACTACGATTTAAAATAAAAGAGCCGTGCAGCGGGCGACTGCGAATGAATCTTTGTTTTTCCACCGGCCATACAAAACACACATGAAGGTACGTTTTAATATACTTTTTTTTTGTTTGGAGATTGAACCTTTTCACACATTCCAGCAATATAGCATTTCCAGATATATGGACTATGCAAAGGATAAAAAACGAACATAAATTGCTCGAAAACATGCTAAGTTTATTGCGATATTGGTATATGCGTTAATATTTAAAATAACATAAAAAGTAGATATCGCAGATATATATACTGCCTGTACCAAGCCTGTATATATAAGTAAAAGTTATTTTATTAGTTAAATCGTTTTTAATATTACAGGTTTCTGCGACACAATAGCGGAAGAAATGAAGGCAGAGTATAGAATAAACTTGCTTACTTAGAATAGTCCTGTGAGTATTGGCTAGGAGATATTGGTAGATAAACAATCTTCCTGGGACATGTATGTCTAAATTTAATTTAAGAAAGAAGCATGCTCATAAAATTAGTATTAAGGTATGGCTAACATATTTTTAACTTTTTTCTGTTATTACTAACATAATAAAAATAGAAATAGATTTTGGAAATAACGAAACACACACGAAATAGCCAAGCCATACATATTTACTGGTATGTAGAATTTGTTGAAATTAGGCTCGGTGGAGTTAGGCTATGTAGATTCAGAAGCTTGGGTCAACTTGAGATCAGATATCCTTTTCACAGGACAAGTCTTATGTGGTTAGGGATACCAGATGACAGGAATTTTCCTGACATGTCCGGAATTGTAGCTCTCTGTCAGGGAAACAGGGAAAATATGTAATTGTCAGGAATTTTTAATAAAAGAAAATGAAATATTAAAATATTATTTATTACGCCCCTACCGCACCTATGCTTAAGTAATCGAACAGAACAGAGGAAAAAAATATTCTAAAGAGCGGGTATTTACCTACATTTACCCACTCACTAGAAGTCAGGAAATTTATTGCAAAATCAGGGATTTTTTCAGGAAAAATTTTTTTCGGGCTTGGTAACCCTATATGTGGTCGTCTTGGCAACATTTTACATGAAATGTTTTTGGTGAGATTGACTGATTTCGTAGTCTAGTGTGGCTACAAGCGCGATCCCCCGACGCGACACCATAAAAAAATGCATACGTAGGGTGATGACTTAAAGGTAACTTTTTCATTTCAATGGGTTTCACGTCATCATCACCAGCCTACTCCTGTCCACTGCTGAACATAGGCCTCCAACAGCCGACACATATATCTGTCTACCGCTTTCCGATGCAACTGTACCGGCCGTTTACGGATGTCATTACTCCTCTTGTTGGAGGTCACCCACCTACGCTTTTCAAGACGTGGTCTCCACTCGAGACACGCTTCCTAATGGTTATCGGTGTCTGCGACAGATATGTCCAGCCTACTGCCACTACAGCTTGCTTATTCTTTCGGGTTTCACATAAATATTTTTTATTGAGCAAGGCATAGTACTTTTTTAATGGCCGGCGCGGTTTTATATAATTTTTCTTAGTATGTTTAAGTCATTGCAAGATACAAGATAATGGTAGACGATACGACCCCAACCGCATTGGGCATGCGTGGTAGGTACAGATCAATCTCTCTATGCTCCCAAGCTATGCTGTGGCCTGTGCCCTGCATTGCGCCGTTATAGACTGGTTATGATGATGATGAATACTTTGCATTTACAAGTACAAGGTGGTGGTTACCTAAATGATGTTAGTGTTATGCGGTTCATCCAAGCGTATCGCCCGAACGCATTGACCGCATCCCGATACACTAGCCTTAGCCATAAGTGACATGACTTGAGTAACGTAATATGACTCATATCTAAGTCACGTAAATAATAATTATATGTTTTTAGTTTTATCTATACTAATATTATAAAGCTGAGAGTTTGTTTGTTTGAACGCGCTAATCTCAGGAACTACTGGTCCGATTTGAAAAATTCTTTCAGTGTTAGATAGTTCATTTATCGAGGAAGGCTATAGGCTACATATCATCACGCTACAAGCAATAGAAGCGGAGCAGCAATGAAGAATGTTTCAAAATCCGGGGGGTAATTTTCTTACTTGGAGATTCCGCTGCGTACGCGGCGTAAACTGTCAAAGTTTCGCAAAAGTCATGTATGAGAGTATTGTTACCCTTTTAAAGGTCTACAAAAAAGTCCGCGACAGCATATGTCTATCTTTCAAGGTTAGCTCCCTATAACATATTTTTTACTAAAATTTTTTTTCCAAAATAATGCGTCTTATTGTGAAGCTATTTTCATAAATATGATATCAATCCTTATCCAAATAAATACTTTAATTATCACAAGTATTTCATTTTAAACAAAATTGCCTTCACATCATTCATTTAAATAATATCTTATGAGATATCGCAGTTTTAACTCACCTATATAACGAAGTAGCGGTTAAAGAGAGCGTTAGGCCAAGTAACTATTCCATGCGGACGAAGTCGCACGCAAAAGCTAGTTGTTGATAGTCACAACACAACTACCAAGAAGACACAAGGTTTCTTCAAAATTGCGACGTTTACTTTCACAGTAAGACCGTCGAATAAATGTACATATCATTTCGAAAATAACCTGCACCCTCCAGATCGGAAAGCAACAGTCCGCACCAATAAGCCACCGACGCTCTAAAAGTGCAGATTTCGGGCAAATAACAACATTAATCCATCAAAAAAACAGTTACCAGTTACCTTCACCTGGCTGAGATCCGCTTTAGGAGTTCCGGCGTTTGAGCCCAGTGGTTGTTTATTTAAACTTTCAGTATTAGTTTGCAGTGAAATGATAAATTCATTCATTTTCGGTTTCATCAAGTAAACTTGGCACTGCTATTTTTGCAACCTGCTCATCACCATTATTTCGGAAATCCACTTCCTGTTTTCGTTCTCCGTACGTCTTCAACTACTTAAGGCTCTCGTCGTTAGAGAGTTTGAACTGGTACTCTCTGGTACTGGTAGGTAGGTACAGTGGGGCAACCATAGCGAGGTTTGATTTAGGACACCGTCTACCGACTCACTTAGTAGTAAATACTTTATGGAATTACTCATTGTTGCTTTTATTTTTTTTAATGTGTGGTCCGTTTATACCTTTATAGTGTTTTCGTTTTTTAAAATTTAAATTTAATATATATTTTTTATTATATATTTTTACTTAATTTAATTGAGAGCGTCTGTGGCTCAATGGTGTGTGCTCAATCCCGCCACGTACCAATATGTTTTCAAAATTATATGCACGTCACCCAACGCAAGATAACGTAAGAGCGGTGAAGAAAAACATCGTTATGAAACCTGCGCACACCAGCGAAGAGATTCAAAGGTTGTGCGTGAAGTCGTCCAATCCGCACGGGGCCTGCGTGGACGACTAAGGTCTAAATGCCCTTACAGGTAGGCTCGTGCCCATCGGTGGCGAGATTTAACTAACTGATAATTGTGAAATTGTGTCTAACTAAAATTAAAACTTTAACTTTTTTTTCTTTAAAAAACATTATTTTATCTGTATATGGATATTTTATCTGTATATGGATATACAGATAATATCTGTGGACAGAGATATGTTTTATTCATATATCTAACAATATAGCCAGTTTCGAATGATGCTCCTAGGTGAATGACGCCATATAGGTACGCCATTTCTTCCTGAAATTAAAATCATAGTCCAAAATTACAAAATAAGCATATAATTAAAATAGATTCTTAAAAGTATAGTTATGTTAGCCGGAACATAATACCATTTATTTAAATTACCTATCCTAAGAATTAGCGTAGCATATTAAATATTAAATTCCATTTATTAGTCTAGAGCTTTATTTAGTTATGCAGAGACACGTGTGGTAATTTCGTCCTTTTTACAATGGAAACATTTCACAAGCACACATGTTTCATATAATATTTGTCTTACTGTTTCTACGGTTCATCTTCGCTTACGGTAACGAGTAAAATACGGTTGTTTTCTCAATGTGGATCTATCAGTATGGGTGTAAAACTTCAAGTTAAATATCTTGATATAAAACGTCTAAAAGAAATCCCCAACCTACCAGACAAACAACACACAAAGCAACCGGTAGCGAGCAGTTACGAAAGTTCAGCAAAGTTTTACTTGGTAAAACTAAAGGTGTGTACTTAGCCTATTTACCAAGTAGGTGAACTGAGGCCTTTGAGAATGCACTCGCAAAGTGTAGCTTTCAAAGTAAATCGTTATTGGAACATTATCTATAGGTAAGTTCGTCAGTACATTAATATCATATGCGAGATAGTATGCAGGTTTAAATTGAATTCGAAATGGTCAGTAAATTATAAAAGCTTTTTCTTCATATAACCAACTTTTCGTGTATGGAATTTCTTTTAATATAAACTCAAAACAAATATCGTTGTTTGCTACAAATATATTTCGTCTCTCATAAATGTAGAATGATGCTTTTAACAATTGAAATGAATACAAGTATAATAATTATAATTTTATTTTTACGTTCATCATCATTAATGATATATATATTTTCTTTTAACACGTCATATTGTTCGGTTACCCTTATACGAGTATCTTCTATTAACATGGTATAACATAAATATGACCTATAGCAAACAACTAGCCAAACCTGAGAACGGAACATCCTAATGTGAAGGGAAATACTTTAATTACTTTAATGGAAAAACGCTCTTTTTCCCTTTACGATTTTCCTAAATGTTCTTGCTTATTTAGTTCAGTAAACCAACCGCTGCAGCGCTACAGGTCCGATACCTCAGGCGAAGATGGATCCGTAACTCACCACACAAGCCCAATGCGGATTACTGGGTGTTTAGGTCTACCATTATAAGGTCATTGCGGAATCATCAGCTTAACGTCGGGGGGAGGGACTTCAGATATTATTGTGGTCACACTTCCGGTAACTGATTGCGATTGAACATAACATAACCATCAACCTCATGCGCGCTTTACCATTCAGCAATCGTTAACGCAGCGGCCCAGTGCGGATTGGCCGACTTCACACACCAGCCATTTGAATCACTTCGCAGGCGTGCGAAGGTTTCCTCACGATGTTTTCCTTCATCATAAGAGCGGCGGATTAACGTATTTATAATTTCAAATATTCGTAAAAACATTGGTACGTGGTGGGTTTTCAACCTGCACCCTTCAGAACTGAAAACAACAGTCCACATCAATAAGCCACCCATGCTACGAGTATTGCAATAAAATTTTAAAGGTTAAATATAACCCTTTGACTGCCAATGACGCATTTAAGCGCCAGACACAAAAGATTTTCCATTCCATTTCTGGCATTCAATAGGTTAACAATGCTGCAATATAATATTCTTAATTTAACACGAATGAACTACTTATATTTGGAACTCGTATATATATACATAGACATGTATTATAATTCGGGACAGCATGTGTTACTTATTAATAATTATATTAACAGCACTGAGTACTTTCACGCAACTTACTACGTACTGTTGGTAGATGCAACTTATAACTATCCAAATTTAATATCCAGATGTAACTAACTCGTCTATCATCCGGCGTGACTTCGCCGAAAAGCGATAGAAATTGCAATCGTGATATTGTAAAGAAAGCAAGAAGGTTACGACATCGAGCGCCTATTGCGAATTCAAATGTTTAAAAATTATGTAACTAGATAAGGCTGCTATTGTACAATACGGCAGAACGAAGGCCGGGTGTTTATAATTTAGCGATTGCACCACCTTTATTTTAAATCTATATATATATATATTATATATATATATATATATATTATATATATATATATATATATATACAATGCAGGCAGACAAAACTAAATGTTGTAATAAACAGTGCTTACTAAGTATGAATCTATGTTTCAATCAATGAATCAATCATCGTCCACTGCTGAACATAGGTTCTCTATGTCTGCTTCTTAAAAATACTGTGGTTTACAATTAAGTAAATAAAGGTGGTGCCAATCGCTAAATTATAACACCGGCCTTCGTTCTGCGTATTGTACATAGCAGCCTTATCTAGTTACATAATTTTTAAACATTTGAATTCGCAATAGGCGCTCGATGTCGTAACCTTCTTGCTTTCTTTACAATATCACGATTGCAATTTCTATCGCTTTTCGGCGAAGTCACGCGATGATAGACGAGTTAGTTACATCTGGATATTAAATTTGGATAGTTATAAGTTGCATCTACCAACAGTACGTAGTAAGTTGCGTGAAAGTACTCAGTGCTGTTATATATATTATTAATAAGTAACACATGCTGTCCCGATTATAATAATGTCTATGTATATATATACGAGTTCCAAATATAAGTAGTTCATTCGTGTTAATTAAGAATATTATATTGGCAGCATTGTTTAACCTATTGAATGCCAGAAATGGAATGGAAAATCTTTGTGTCTGGCGCTTAAATGCGTCATTGGCAGTCAAAGGGTTATATTTAACTTTAAATTTTTGCAATACTCGTAGCATGGTGGCTTATTGATGGACTGTTGTTTTCAGTTCTGAAGGGTGCAGGTTGAAAACCACCACGTACAATGTTTTTACGAATATTTGAAATTATAAATACGTTAATCCGCTCTTATGATGAAGGAAAACATCGTGAGGAAACTTCGCACGCCTGCGAAGTGATTCAATGGCTGTGTGTGAAGTCGGCCAATCCGCACTGGCCTGCGTTAACGATTGCTGAATGGTAAAGCGGCTGCAGGTTGATGGTTATGTTATGTTCAATCGCAATCAGTTACCGGAAGTGTGACCACAATAAATTATCTGAAGTCCCTCCGTGCCTACCGACGTTAAGCTGATGATTCCGGCAATGACCTTATAATGGTAGACCTAAACACCCAGTAATCCGCATTGGGCTTGTGTGGTGAGTTACGGATCCATCTTCGCCCTGAGTTATCGGACCTGTAGCGCTGCAGCGGTTGGTTTACTGAACTAAATAAGCAAAGAACATTTAGGAAAATCGTAAGGGAAAAGAGCGTTTTTCCATTAAAGTAATTAAAGTATTTCCTTCACATTAGGATGTTCCGTTCTCAGGTTTGGCTAGTTGTTTGCTATAGGTCATATTTATGTTATACCATGTTAATAGAAGATACTCGTATAAGGGTAACCGAACAATATGACGTGTTAAAAGAAAATATATATATCATTAATGATGATGAACGTAAAAATAAAATTATAATTATTATACTTGTATTCATTTCAATTGTTAAAAGCATCATTCTACATTTATGAGAGACGAAATATATTTGTAGCAAACAACGATATTTGTTTGAGTTTATATTAAAAGAAATTCCATACACGAAAAGTTGTTATATGAAGAAAAAGCTTTTATATTTACTGACCATTTCTTTCGACTTTGTTTTATATATATATATATATTTATATATATAATATATATGTATTTATACTATATATATATATATAAATATATATATATATATATATTATATATAGTATAGATAATATATAATATATATATAATATATATAATATATATATATATATTATATAATTATATAATATATATAATATATATATAATATAAACAAAGTCGGGTTTGTTACACACTGGTTTTTGGTTCGTTGAATTTGTCCCGCCCCGAATAGCAGAATACATCTTAAAAATAATGAAAACTTGACGAAAACATATAACAAATAAAAGATTTTTCCTAAATGTCACCTTTGTTTCGTACCTGTCAAACATTTATTGTCCATCCTGTCAATTAATATACGTAATAGATGACATGCGTTCAGAAATAATGACAAATGATTAACGTTTTCGCTTCGTTCGTTCATAAATTAAATGTTTTAAAAATGAGTTCGGCTCTTAGATTAAGCATGTACTAGATGTAGTCATAAGACGTTGCCGCTCTTATATCATTGTAATGCAATACACGTCATGTATCTTTGTCTATCACACGAATCCTAGTTACGAGTAGAAGAGACGGTTGATAGACGTTTGACAACTCTAACGTCGTGTCATTTTGTGGCCTCCAAAGAGGCCAAAACATTACGAGCTGTCGTGCAAATTTTTCACAAAGTGTCATAATTTTAATAAATATTTTGAAAAGAAATAAGTAAACGTAGAAAAATGTCGTGTTCTGCGGTAAATTGTTCTTCAAGAACCACCAAAGGAGGAGTAAAAGACCCGGAATTATCATTTCATAAGTAAATATTTGACGACATTTTCATTCATATTACGTAGTTGTAATGAGACTTATGGATAAAAAACATGTAGTAGACGACTTTAAATAATGTTAGACATACATTAGCTTGTATTAATTGTAGAAATTACGTCTAAAACAATTAATATTATGCATGAAAATTTAAGGATGTTACATAGTGATGTACTCAACATAGAATTTAATTCCATCGATAGTATTTCTTTAACAGTTTCTTTTATACAATTATTGAATGCTGACTCACTGTAGATATCTGATTAAGGACAAAAACAATTGCAAATTGATAATGGCCATTGAATAACTACTTACTGAGTTTCTTGCCAGAGTCTTCTTAATATAATCAAATCTTTGAACCGGCGTGGTAGATTCAAAATACTTTTTAATTTCTTTTTAGGGTTCCGTAGTCAAACAGCAAAAAACAGAACCCTTATAGATTCGTCATGTCTGTATGTTTGTCCGAATATCACATCAACTTTTCTCAGAAAATTTAAAAACTATAAAAATATTGTTATAATTTTGCAAGAACATATTTGTGTTCTGTAATCCACATTATAATTTTAACAAAAAAACATGAAAAAAAAATGTTTTTAGGTCGCATATTTTAAACTGAAACTTTTTTTTCATGATACCCACTATTGTGGGTTATCAATGTAGGTATGTATGGGTCTTTAAAAATGATAATGAGGCTTTCAGTATATATTTTTTAAATAAAATAATTTTTAAGTTTGAGTTTGTGAGTGTTATTTAAAATTTGTTATTTTACCGTAAAAATATAATATAGTCTATTTAATACCTACCAATAATATTTGTTTTATTTGTTCCAACATCATCTAATTTTTCACCCAGGAAGACCAAACTTCAAAATATTTGCGTATAAAATTTATTATGGTAACGCTTTATTTTTAATTTTTGTTGTAGATAAAATTAACAGCGTTGCTGTATCTGACTCCATGTTATTTTTAACACAATTTATAATCATCTAATTCTGCAGGTGCGACGACGACGCCCGGCTTAATTCTAGCAATATTTTCGATACCAAGGTCACATCCCTAGTGACGCACACTAATACAAATCTGTAACTGCACACTAACAAAAATTAGACACCGCCTTTCAATATACAGTCTGTCTACCTCATAATATGTCTATGGTTCGGCTAAAGGTAACACGATATTAATTGACTGTGGCGGTACGAAGTTCGCCGAGTCAGCTAGTTAAATACATATTTATTAATATTTGCTTGTATTTTTGTGTTGGCTACCTTGTAACAATTACCATATATTATACCTAATATTCCTGTTATCTGTACCCTGCCTACAATGTTATTTACTAACGGAAGATTAATACGCTGTGGCGACAAGCTTCTTTAAGTGACAGCCCTCATATTTCTGAATTATATTTCTTCTAAAATATATTTTACATGATTTTAAATAAATGATAATTTACATGATTTTAAATATATTTTAAAAGTGACAACAAACAAAAAATATTACGGCAATATTTTACTTGAATGGTAGACAAACCCACATCTCGAAACTTGTGCCAATTTAAAGACATTAACCCTTTTTAAAAGGAGACAATCTGAATGATAAACTTATACAAATGAATTCTAAGTTCTTGCTGTTACAAACTTTTTAAAAAAATGCTGTTACTTATTCACGACGCCTTAAGGACAGCTTTAACATTATAAAGAAAACAATAATGGTCCCATGTGGTGACCCGAAGAAATCTTGAGATCCCTTTAAAAGATCCGTGATCTCATTTGGGACGCTTTTCTCTCAAATCAACCCCGCATACGCACGCATACAATATTCAGTATTGGTTTTTATACACTGTATTCAATACTCCATAGGCATTCCATAGAATAAAGCACTACAATGGAAGCCTTTATTTATTATTTTTACTACAAGGTTATTTTTTTAAAATAAGCGATTACGATGTCTCATATAATCACTATGTTATTTCTATTACCTACTCCTGTCTGAGTGGGGCTTATTTCAAGGAACTTTTTATTTTAGGTTGAGGAATCAGTAATGACATACCTACCGAATTACATAAAAACATGGCAATATTATGTATTTTAAGTAAAACGAGTGTTTGTTTTGAGTTATAATTCAATAATAATAAATATGTTTATTTAAAGCTAAATTAAATTATTCTGCGAAACATACTTTTGTAAATGGAGGTGGAAACGCGTGGGTGCTCCTAAGGAATGACTGAGGACATCCAATAATAAAATATTGTTTCTCAAGTACGTCATCATTACAATTCAATTATATTAAAAGTGAAAAGGAATCTGTATAAATGTTATACATATTGAATACTTGCGAAAGGTGAAGTTTATTTGTGTGGTTGGGATATATTGAGTCCTATTGACGACCCATTTGGTGCAAAAGCTTGAGAAGTCAGCTAGTACACAAAGATCGATTCGATCCCCGGGTAGTACAAACATTTGTGTGCAGGAACATGTTTGTTTGTTTTGGTCTGGGGGTTTTCTAATTTCTAAATTTAATATGTATGTATTTACAAAATAAAATATATAAGTATGTTTATCAGTGCCCTAACGTTTCCCTATATTTTGTATGAGATAAATGAATTGTTTATTTAAATAAATAACATCGAAATAGAAAATATACTAAAAAATAAAAGTAGATAACTAAAATACCTTAAACCCTAAACACTTAAAAATAAATAATTAAAACTAAAAAATATAATTATAAGAAGTCCCTTTCGGCAAGGTTCCGAAAATACTGGCAGCGTTACCCCTTTAGATTGCCAGACTGATTCTCTGTCCAAGGTAGCTGCCAGATCTTCGGTCACATGTGATGTCGACTAACCTTTTCAAAATTTCCTTGAAAAGCCTCAAAACACTAGTACCCAAACTATAAGCTTGCGCTTGCTAGCTGGTCAAGTAGTCGTAGTACTTAGTTCTTAGTAGTATAAAGGTTACAAGACGCTTTATAGAAGAATCCACCAGAAAAGTGGCAATGAGCCATGGAACTACACACTTAGAGTAACGAAATACGACACAGAATGGCTAATCAATCAAATTGAAGAATCTAGTTGTGAAATGCCATTTGAATTGCTTTCAGTAATACTTAAATTCAGTAAACCTGACTTACAAGCGACACTTTTGTCTAAAAGATACGTACGTAGGAAAATAATAATAAAATGAAGGTTGAATGCTCAGATCAACAGTTAGTTTATTGTTGATCTAGGGTTGAATGACATATTTTAAAGAACACTATTTAATAATGTTCCATATAAACATTTTACCTTCCTCTTTGTGTGGCTTCTCCCACAATATCAATTAAAGCAAAGTTTTCAGTTTCACATTATCGATTCGAAATACGATTATATTTTGAACATTGTTTGAAGCTACTGGAATTTCGATGAAACAAATGTTTATAAATTCACGGTTATCTAAAATACTAATCAGAAAGTTACACACTAACCGTAATTCGCAGGGGGGATAGTTGTGACAGTGTCACGAATACAAGTACACTGACAAATACCGTATCTAAGTCCTACGCCAAGGCACTAGAAGATATTGCATAGTTGGTACGATACGGAAGTGGGCAAACTATGTTGGACCTACTTAAGGTTGACGCGAAACGTGCATATTATAGCTGGCCCACCTGAAAGAACTTATGGAAGAATAAAATTAAATTTGCTGTCTACTATGATGACATATGATGATTCAGAAGGTTTCAATTGTCATGCAGTCATTTGCGTGCATGAACATATTTGTATTAGTCTCTTTTAACAAATGAAATATAAGTAGTTAAGTATAAAGTTTCTGTGTATTACTTAGGTAGTCTAGGTAGCGTATTGTGAATTTTTGCAGAATTTTTAGATTGGAACGCGTTAAAACTAATAGTCCAGGACCAGAACCATGAAATAATGTTATGGAATTATGTTGAATATTTTTTTAATGAAGGTATTTTTTCCCTTTAAAGTTAAATTTTGAATATCGATTTATATAATTCGAAATTTTCATTCCATATAACTAGCAATGTAACTCAAAAATAGATGGGATATCATTTATATTGTTGTTGAAGTTTAAAAAGGAATATTAAAAATAAGGCCAAGAAATTTGGAGGCCGATGAACAATTGGCATTTTTTCCGCTGAGAATCCTTTTAACGACCGCGTGCATTAACACGTAGGCTACGTTTTACTGAAATAGAATACCTTATACCGCGGGTAATATACACGATACAGCTAGGAAACAATGAATATATTTTAAGAAATTGTGAAAATCACAGTCGGTCTCATTAAAAGCTTCAAGCTTTTCCGGAAACTGATTGAAGTCATATGAACCAACTCGGTAAAATTGATCTAATGTGTTAGCACAACGCCAATACCACATTCGCTAATTGAAAGGAAACACCAAGTTTCGGTTCACAAAAAGATGTTTCCTCCAATGATTTCTATTTTCTACACATCCTTCAACCATAATTATTTTTAATCCATACTTCGCCATTTGTTTTCTATATTTGACCAACCTCAAACCGAAGGATGTTTCTAAATTAGTCTACACATTTTTTTAAATAAACTTATATTCAAGCCTAATAATTAATAAGTAACACCGCCTTTTTCAAATCTCTTTAAAACAAAAGACATTTAAAGTGCAAGTTGATATAATATATTTTTACGGTGTAAAAGTAATTAATTATCCAGACGCAATAAAATAATTTCTCATTATTTAATCAACAAATTAATGGACATTAAACTAAGTACAGCAATGATAATTAAGAATGCTAATGTACATTACGTAAGTTAATTCTCTGAATCTGTGTCCTTATTTAGTAATAACCCAGGATTAATATTTGCAACCTCCTGGGCAACGAACTTTACGAAATTTTAATAACGGAGTTTGTTGGCCTGCCGTCAAACAAAACCTCGAATCTTATTTACCAACGTATTTTACAAGGTTTGTATTTACATTTACAGACACCGAAATTTTAATACCTACTGTTCATACTTTCAAAGGACAATCGACAAAGGTCGACCTAAATAATTGTCTTCAGTCACGAATGGTAGACTGATTGATAACATAATATCCGAAACTACTGTTTTATTCTTGATATGAATTTACTGGTAAAAAATAGAAAGATTATAAAATGCGCACATTAAAACTTTATGAACATGAACTGCGAGAGGCCTATTATCCAGAACCTCTTTTACTGAATGTAAATTAAATTCGTGTACTTAATGACGGAAAAGTTATATTTTTGTAATTTATAATCTTATTGTTGCATACATTCAGTTGTATTTCGTCATTCGTCAACATCAGCAATTTCCACAACCCCCTGTAGATGCAACGAGTCACCATTCGCGTTACCGGCTCGTACAGGCTAATTTTTCTTTCTTAACATTAGGTACTTGGTTACCTTGCTTTCCTTGCCACAAGTTCTAGTTTGGGACGCACTTAGCTCGGCACATATCTTTTAGCGCTAAAAGTCATCTGTGCTAGCGGTGGATTCAAACCAAGTATTTTGTATATATATGTATAATATTTACGTTATCTACGTATGCTATCGCGTGTAGGTTTGATGATTTCCAGCCCCCCGAACAAGCCGGGTTCCGCAAAGGCTTCAGCACCATAGACCACATACATACGCTGCGGCAGGTTATACAGAAGACTAGAGAGTATAACCGGCCATTATGTTTGGCGTTTGTGGACTATGAGAAAGCCTTTGATTCGATCGAGACTTGGGCTGTGCTTCAGGCCCTCCAACGGTGCCATATTGACTTTTGATATATCGAAGTATTGAGATGTCTGTGCGAGAGTGCTACTATGTCAGTCCGTGTACATGAAGAGCTTACACAACCTATCCAATTGCACCGAGGAGTGAGACAGGGAGACGTTATATCTCCGAAACTGTTCACAGTTGCGTTGGAAGATATGTTTAAGCTGCTCGATTGGAAAGGACTTGGCATCAACGTAAATGGCGAGTACATCACTCATCTTCGATTTGCCGATGATATAGTAGTCATGGCAGAATCCATGGAGGATTTAAGCACTATGCTCGAAACCCTAGACAGAGCTTCTCAACAGGTGGGTCTTAAAATGAACATGGACAAGACGAAAGTCATATACCGATATTAGTTGGAAGTTCTGTCCTCGAAGTTGTTGACGAATATGTGTACCTGGGACAGGTAGTCCAAATGGGTAGGTCCAATTTCGAGAAGGAGGTTTCTCGTCGAATCAATTAGGATGGGCAGCGTTCGGGAAGTTAAGGCAGATCTTTTCGTCCAAAATACCTCAGTGTCTCAAGACGAAGGTCTTTGACCAATGTGTGTTGCCAGTTATGACATACGGAAGCGAAACGTGGTCGCTCACAAGGGCCTCTTGAATAGACTCAAGGTTGCTCAGCGTGCTATGGAGAGGGCTATGTTAGGTGTCTCCTACGCGATAAAATCCGAAACGATGATATCCGTAGAATAATTTTTCGCTACTTAATGCAGCGTTATGCTCACAAACAACAATTGCATAACGTATTTACTTTAAAATTGTGTCTTGTATCCTCGTATACTTGCCACTATAGCTACTTATCTTGTAATGAATTAATTTAAGTATTAATTGTAACTGAGAATTATTCCATTCGCAACAATTCTACAATTTAAAGGAAGAACATCGTCAAGGTTATTTCTGCCAGTCTACTGCTGCATACAGCTCCCCCTTTTTGCGAAGATATCCCAACCCCTCAAATTCCTTAGCCAGTCACCACGAGAGACATGTCACAAAGTCAAAGTCAAAATTCATTTATTCATAATAGGCTTACAAAATGCACTTCTGAACATAAGTAGAATATAAAGAGATTTCTCCTGATACCATTCTTAGACTTCCCGTTTGGAGCCTGTTCACAATATAGCGAGAAAATGTTCTCAGCATCCTAAAAGTCAAAGGTATGAAAGCAATTATTCTATAACACATACACATGACATTATGTATATAAACCAAATTAAATTACTTTGTACTGTTAAATTAACGATTTGAAGGTGGATACGCACCTACTTCGCGCGGACGGCATCGACAGACTGGACAACCGGTTTGTCCAGGTTTGTGAGTTCGACATAACGCCTTATTCCTCCAGAATAGGCAGTATCCAATGCGGGATTATCCTCTTTAAAAAAAATGTGGGTTCAAAATAATAGTACCTATAACGGTTAGGTGTTAGGCCAGAAATGAACCTGTGGAAAGTGGCAAGGCGTGAAAACAACCCGACTTGTAAAGAATGTGGGGGAGAACTAGATACAGTTTCCCTGAGGATTTTCCTGCCATGGCCAGAGCAGAGAAATTCTCTGATAGCAGTTGTAGGAAAACGTCTATCTTCCAGGCAATGGTAACTGAAAAGAGGAGCTGGAGAGCTTTAGTTTCTATATGTGAAAGCGTCATGTTTCAGAAAGAAGCAGCAGAAAGAATGAGATAAGAAGATCGTCTCGCAAGAGCAAGACGGCGCCGGAGGACAGAGCGGATCAGCTATATAGCCGACGTCTCGCCTATTACACCAGATGGGTCGTCTAAAAACGCTTCCCGTTTCTGGGGATTACTCAGACTTGTGGCAAAAACAAGGTTGGTATGTTTATTTGACTGATACCAATTAACCTAATCCCTTGGTTCCGAGGCAAGTGGTCTGTTTTATTCTCGTACTGCACATGCTTAAGTTATTTACTAGCCTGTCTTGGCTACAGTTTATGACAATGACAGTTAACTTTTTGTACTTATGAAATTAAAAAATAGATAAGCCCTTTCATTAGTTAGTGGCTGAGTCAATTATGCTTAGAGAAAAAAAAAGCTCAGCGCCTGCGATGGCTCGGTCATTTGGTCAGAATGGGGGAGGATCAAAGTTTTGAAAGCATATCTTGAACGAAAGAGTGGTCGTCCCATATATTGGAGGCTGACCTGCGTGAGCTTGGGGTTAAAAACTGGGCAGAGGTTGAACAGGATAGAGACCGTTCTATGTCTCTCGTTTCAAGTGCCAAGACCCTTTTGGTTTGCTGAGCCATAATGTAAGCTCATGGCTCTTTGCAGTGCCGTAAATAGGGTGGTCCGGTACCCAGACACAGAGCGTAGACTCTGCGAGTATAGCCAGACTAGACAGCACTATTCTTCTTATGTTTGGTACTTATAAGTTCCCGGGAAATTTTTTTTCGTGAAGAATGAGGTTTGTTACATAATGAGTACATTTTGTAAAACTACATTACATCTAAGCCTTTTTATACAAACCTTTATTGTTAAAAAAAAAGAAAAAATCCACTTAGTACAGGGCACATTTCCACACTATTAAGGCTGATAAATAAACTATAACTTTACGAGTAATACTTCATACAGCATACTCGTATTAAATGGCTTAAGCCCAATGATATTCTATATACATAAAACCTAACCTTATCTTATTACAACACAGAGCCTAAAAATATAGAAAAGTGTACGTGTTCAGTTATTTTATGATCGCAACGTAATTACTTTTTCTTCTAAGTACCGACCGTGGCGAATACGCAACAGAAAGAAGTCCCGGGTAAATGTAAGTAAGTACATTGTTGAAGTTTCTGTGAAAATAATTCCGGAAACTATTGGTCTATTTTGCTTATGGCGTTGTACAAGATCCTTTTTTCGGCTGTCGTCGTATTTCTATCAGCTGCCCAATGCACATGATGTGGCCCGAAATACGTAATCGACTAACAGAGTGGCACTCGAGTACGTGCACGAAATTTAAAATCGAACGCGGCCTATTTATTTATGGTAACACTGCTGAAATGCATACCGATGTACTAAACACTCGAAGAGTAAAAGGAATTCAAATTTACCTCGGTGCTATTTAATTGTATCGAGGTAATTTTATTACCTGCCTTGTATCTCTGTATATACGAGTAGATACCTAAAAAGAGTATTAAAATCTATATGCAATATACATGGTGATAAACGTTCGTTCGTTTGGCGATCGTGCTAGTTTAGCAACAATCGTCGGATGGATTACCAAAACTATATCTTTAGTATCCATTTTTTTTATATGTGATGTGTGGTGTAATGGTCGAAACGTCAGCTACTACACTAAGGGTTCCGGATTCGATCCCTGGGCAGTACAAACTTTTTTGTGCATGAACATGTATTATATTATCGATTGGTCTAGGGGGTTGTTATGTATAATATGTTTGTATTTACAAGAACCCAAAGTATTTAAGTAGGCCCAAGTTAAGCGTGAAGCTTGTGCTAAGTACCCGTAATATAAGCTTCACGCTTAACTTAGGGCCTATATGGCGCTATCTAAATGTCTGTGCATATACATTTTTACTTATTTATTATAAATCAAATGAAGCAGTCTGTAACTAAGGCACAGAAGGCAACAGTCTATCTGCATGAACAGATAAGGAATACCACCTTAAAAAATCATACTATTGAGAATTTAAGGAATGAACCATATTGGGACTTGCAAGAAGCACCAGATTGAAGAACTAAAAAAGGGATAGGTTTAGTTATACAGTATTATATAAAAAGATGAATAATTTAGATACGAATTTAAGTTCAGCACAATAATGTGGAATACGGTCATATTGTTGAAGTCCTTAAATAAAGCGAATGAATGGACTAATGTTTTAGACACAGAAGTTCGTACAATTCGTCTTTAGAAAAACAAGGTAACATTAATCGGTATAATCAAATAAAGGTTGAATTTAAAACTGGGCCAAACTTCACTAGTAACCATAAGTAAAAACCTCCGAAGATACCTTAAGGAATGAGAAGTATGAAATTCCTGTTTTTTTAATACCTTTCCCCTTGTTCTCTATGTTCTTTGTATAATATTATGTCGTGTACGACGAATACGTTAACTATATCAATAGAGGGTAACCTATTTTATTTTACTTAGAAGCGCCATATAAATATTATTTAAAATCCAGTTTCATTTTCTTGCGAACGGATGGTTTATTTAAACATATATTGCGTTTGCAGTGCAACCGGACCGGCTTTCATTTCAAACTTGGATTAAGTACGAGAACGAGAGCACATTTTGTATTAAAAATGACCCCTGAATATGTGTGAGGCTTACAACTGGATTAATAAATAGCAGACATACGTGATGTACCGCGAGCTCGAGGTTCGAGCCCTAGTGGGCGCCCTTAGTGGCCGTCCTTCTTCTCCTTTTTCGATAGGTATCCGTAAGCGGTCTCGTGACGTTGTTAAGGCCAACAACAAAATCAATTGAAAAATTTAAAAAAAAGGACTGCGAGCGCCGCTTTCAATGGCTACCTACTTTTCTTTTGTAGGCTTTGTTTAGGTTATAGTTATTAATTTGGAGCAGTATAACAGATACTTAATGTATGTTGGTTTACTTAATAAGACTATTTGAAGAAGACCAAGGAAAAATATTCTCTGGCCTTGTTAGTTAGGCGTTTTAAAAACCCTGCGCCTTAAGTAGTTATAATTATTAGGTTTGTTTTGTATGTCAGGAGATATACTGTAGCGCATTTTTTCAAGTATCAAACTCATTTTTGTGCTTTACTTTGATATTTTTAGCCGACTTCAAAAAAGGAGGTTACTCAATTCAACCGTATATATGCTTATTGAAAGTTTTTATTTTATTTTGTATAGTTTTTGGTATTGAAAAGTACTTTTTGTAAACCTAATTTTAATACATGGATTTTGACTTTGACTTGTATACATCCTTGTATACTCCTCGATTTTTATAATGAAATAAGTTGTTTTTGATATTTTTGAATTCAATAAGTTTGCCATCGAGCAGTCAAACCAAGACAATGCAAAGTGTTTCTGTCTTTCATTTAATCGGTAATAGAACGCATTCTTCACCCAAAACTAATCAATACTCAAAATGTTATAATAGAATGTTATTTGTACTTGAATATGAACCAAATTATAATTAATTAATCACAAAGTTTAAGTAACCTAGATATTAACAAATAATAATTAATCAATACTAACAACTAAAAACCTTAAAAATTTAATATTATAACTAAAATATTAAAAAAAATATATAATAACCAAATAAAATAATTAAAAGAACCCCCCTTTGGTAAAGTTCCGAAGACACTGGCAGCGTTACCCCTTTGAATCGCCAAACTAATTCTTTGACCAAGGTAGCTGCCAGATCTTCGGTCTCCAGTAATGTCGACTTATCGTTTGGAAATTTCTTTAAAAAGCCTAATAGCGCTAGGGCCCCACGGACCAAGGGTCTCGACACCGAATGGGACAAAGTCATATTCAGAGCCTAGACCCCTGTATTTGCACGTTTTGGCTTTTTCAGCCGCTTCACACGCCGCACCAGCTCTGTTGTTGGTTCCTGTTGTTGGTCTGGTTGTAGATGGGAAGGGGCTAGTGTGTCTGAACAGGTAGTTTGTACTTTAGTATAATATAACATTGTATGTGGCTGTACGCTTAAGAGGTAATCACTTGCAGCCACAAAGAATTTGAGAAGTCTGATGAATCAAATGATCCGAGAAATTTTAACCGCCCATAATAAATTAGTTTCACGCCTAACAGTTTTGTCCACCTCGATTTACCAGACATCCACCTACTAGACCTCTTGCTTAACTGAACTTACAAAATTGAGCAGTTTAAATACGATCGATCAGAAATAAAAAGGTGTATTGTGTTTTTAAACCCCCACCAAATCTATTATCTAACTATTATGACTATAACATGAAGTGACCGTAACGATGGGTAACCGAAGATTAACTCAACCGTAACTAATTCAAATAGCCGATTCATTTGTATTCAGGCTGCACGAGCATCAAGTTGTTGTCCCAATCGCAAGTCGGACCTTAATCAAAATTTAGTTAACACCCAAAATGAATTATAAACAACTCCTAGTGATGATCAAATAGAATTTATTTTCAGTCTCGGTCCCCTTTTGTGAATGAAGTTCTTACAGCTTTGTACTGAACTCTTTATAGTGAACGTATAGGTTTAAAGATAATTTTATTTCTCATTTAAGACATAAATATCACTTTTAACATTGTTTATTTTTTCAAGGCGCCGCTTCGTGTCGGACGAATCACTATTTCACTTATGAAAAACTTCACCACTTCATATTAATGTTCTATGCTATGTTATTGTGTTTAATACATTTTTGGAAAGGTTTGCTTTAAACGACTTTACACATTCGATGTTTTTCAATGATAAAGGTAGTCTGTTGTAGATCTGTGATCCCACAAAAGTGAACATTCGTTTGCCATAATTAGTTCGTACTTTGGGTAGAACTAGAAAACTGGTACGTCGCATTGAGCGTTTCGGTAACCGCTTTGTTATTAATATTGAGGTGTGGATGGTTTTATTCAACACTTTGTACATAAGCATGCAAATATGAAATACAATTAGTTGTTTTAAGTTCATAAAGCCTGTCTTCTTGTAAATTTTAGAAGTCGATGTAAGGTATCCATAGTGCAATAGTGCTTTAATTATTTTATTTTGGGTGACTTGCAGTTCTGATAACTTTGTTTTCCAGGCACTGCTCCATATTTATATTAGATAAACCAAGTGAGACTTTATAAGTGATGTCATATCTAGATTTTCGTGGAATGCATCGAACAATAGGTCGTAAGGAGCTCATTACGGAAGAAAGTTTTTTTTAATGTGGTCAATGTGTATCACAGTCTATATGCAAGCCTAAATATTTTTCGTGTGTTTTTTGCTGTAAAGGTATGTTATGTATTGTGGGTGGAGTATGTGCTGGAATTAATTTGTTTTTTGCTTTATAAATAACGAAGGCAGTCTTGGATACGTTGTATATTGTATAGTTAATAGATTTTGTTAAAACCAAGTGGTAAGGGTATTGAGATCTTGCTGAGCGCGTGAAATAATATTGTTTATGGACGATCCGAAATAGAATAGGCAAGTATCATCCGTGTATAAGGTCACGTGACCATGTAATCCAATGTTGACAATATCATTTATATAAATAGAGAATAACAAAGGGACCAATATCGATCCTTGGGGAACACCGAAATGAATTGGAAGTGCTTTGCTTTGGTGCTGATCTATTTTTACAACTTGGTGACGATCTTTGAGGTAGGAATGAAACATTTTAAGTGCATTATCACATATACCTATGCGTAACGATAAAACGTCTAAGGAATGATATAACGTATGAAAACGTCTATTTGTTCTCGTGTTTGGCGAATATTTATATAATAAAACTCATATTCCCACTCAATGCATTTATTGTAATCATATGATATAATACACTCACGCTCCCACTGATTGAATTTATTACAATATAACTAGGTAAATCATTATATAAAGAAAAGGCTGACCGTCAACAACAATATTATAATTCGAGTATCACAGATAACAAATTACGATTAACATTCCAGAGGTTAAACACAGTATTATTGGTACCCTACTCACACAATTTAATTCAAGTACTCACATAGACGTCCGTCCTCGACCGGAGCTCCCAAGCAAAAGTGACTCGATTCGCCATCATGGCCGCTAGCCACGTCACCGTTCATTCAGTGTGGCCAGTTTCAAAAATTATAATTTCATTTTAAAACACAAAGTATTCTCAAACCTTACATTTAACATAATCAATTTGGAAAGAAAACATAAGTCAAAAGTAAGTAATAAATATTTATTTATAAAGGTGGCAGGTAGCGTTTAGGGTAGAGCAGAGGTAGGGTGCTCAGTGGCCTTAGTTTTGATCGACTTCACGTACAACCCTTGAACCTCTTCGTAATCGTGCGCAAGTTTCCTCACGATATTTTCCTTAACCATAAGAGCGTCGGATAAACGTACATATAACTGCGTAAATACATAGGTACATCGCGGGATTTGAACCTGCACCCTCCAGATCGGAAGGTAACAGTCCAAACCAATGAGCCACCGACGCTTCAATTCTACACAGATGTCGAGGTGAAATGTTTTTCATTTACATATTTACTTAGCTAAGTAGGTATTTTTTTATTTAGTTTAAGATCTTGAAGATAAAGAGAACACAAAAATGTCTTGTAGGTACCTATGTACTTATTGACAATTCTGAAGTAGGTGCCAATTCAAATTGAAATTTTGTACACACAGTATTAGATGATAAATAACCTCAGAATAGAGTTTCCGTAAAAATTACTTTCTAATATTAGCTCCAATTCTTAGCGAAATACCAACATTTATCTAGATTGTATAACTTGGCACTGCCTCAAGAATACTTTAACTGAATAGATTTGTTTTGAATACATATAAAATATGTTTTAACTATGTACTTAAATAATTTATTGTACACAACAATTTTGTTTAATTTTTGTAAGTCTTACTTTTTTTTGTAAAAGGATTTAGAACCTTTTTTGAAAGGTTAAAATCGAATTCTAGGAAATTGTTTGAGCAATGCGTACTATTGTACACTTATCTGATATATATTTATTTTATCAGCCATAGAGGATATATATAGAATACCTATTTGGTATAATGTTAAAGAGGCAATAGAACAGAACAGAGGTTCGAAGGTGTTTGCGAGGAACATGTCTATTGGGCAAAGCCAGCTGATTAGTTTGAAGACCAACGGCGGAAATGTAGTCTCATCCAAACCAGAGATTTTGAGGGAGATTGAGAAGTTCTACAGCGAGTTATATACCGCTACACAGATTCCCGCTTCAAACTTAGCCGAAGACCCGAGAGCTAAGTTAACCCGTCACCTATCTGAGGATATCCCGGAGGTCACTTTGTGCGAGATTAGGATGGCTCTGAAACAGCTCAAGAGTAATAAAGCTCCCGGGGAGGACGGAATTACCGCAGAGCTTTTGAAAGCAGGTGGCACGCCCGTGCTTAAGACCCTTCAGAAGCTCTTTAATTCCGTAATCCGTGATGGTATGACGCCTAAAGTGTGGAGCAATGGCGTGGTGGTGCTCTTCTTCAAAAAAGGCGACAAAACCTTGTTGAAGAATTATAGACCCATCACGCTATTGAGTCACATTTACAAGCTGTTTTCTAGAGTCATCACGAACCGTCTCGCTAGTAGGTTTGACGACTTCCAGCCTCCCGAACAAGCCGGGTTCCGCAAAGGCTTCAGCACCATAGACCACATACATACGCTGCGGCAGGTTATACAGAAGACCGGAGAGTATAATCGGCCATTATGCTTGGCGTTTGTGGACTATGAGAAAGCCTTCGATTCGATCGAGACTTGGGCTATGCTTCAAGCCCTCCAACGGTGCCATATCGATTACCGCTATATCGAAGTATTGAGAAGTTTGTACGAGAGCGCCACTATGTCAGTCCGAGTACATGAAGAGCTTACACAACCTATCCAATTGCACCGAGGAGTGAGACAGGGAGACGTTATATCTCCGAAACTGTTCACAGCTGCATTGGAAGATATGTTTAAGCTGCTCGATTGGAAAGGACTTGGCATCAACGTCAATGGCGAGTACATCACTCATCTTCGATTTGCCGATGATATAGTAATCATGGCAGAATCCATGGAGGATTTAGGTACTATGCTCAATACCCTTAACAGAGCTTCGCAACAGGTGGGTCTTAAAATGAACATGGACAAGACGAAAGTCATGTCTAATATCCATGTTGTGCCCATACCAATATCAGTTGGAAGTTCTGAACTCGAAGTTGTAGACGAATATGTGTACCTGGGACAAGTAGTTCAAATGGGTAGGTCCAACTTCGAGCAGGAGGTTTCGCGTCGAATCCAATTAGGATGGGCAGCGTTCGGGAAGTTAAGGGAGATCTTTTCGTCCAAAATACCTCAGTGTCTGAAGACGAAAGTCTTTGACCAGTGTGTGTTGCCGGTTATTACATACGGAAGTGAAACGTGGTCGCTTACTAAGGGCCTCTTAAATAGGCTTAAAGTTGCTCAACGTGCTATGGAAAGGGCTATGTTAGGTGTTTCCCTACGCGATAAGATCCGGAACACGGATATCCGTAGGAGAATAGAGTGACCGACATAGCCACAGGATAGCAAGTTGAAGTGGCAGTGGGCAGGGACTAGTGCGTAGAACCGATGGCCGATGGGGCGAAGGTTTTCGAGTGGCGTCCGGTAACGGAAACGAAGCGTAGGCCGACCCCCAACCAGATGTCTGATGATCTGGTTAAGGTGGGTAACAGATGGATGTCAACTGGCAAGGTGATCGGTCCGAGTGGAAATCATTAGGGGAGGCCTTCGTTCAGCAGTGGACTTTCTAGGTTGTAATGATGATGATGATGATAATGTTTGAGACGTTGGCTATTACAATAAGGGTTCCGGGTTCGATCCTTGGGCAGTACAAACATTTGTGTGCATGAATATGTCTGTTTGTATTGGTCTGGATGTTTTTATTTATTTAATTAGGTGCACCAACAACATAACACACAAAGCATTGAAAGTACACAGTTTCCTTACAACTTAGACTAGTATGTATGACAATAACAGGTGTACACAGCATTCACCGATGACAACAGTTAAATAATTAAAATATACAAAAACTTAATGAAAGAAAAAATGCAAGATCCTTAGCACCATAGGGTATTAGTACTCTTGCTTAGAACTAGGTAGTATAGTGGCAAGATCACGTCTCTCCGAGATGCTACAGCAGTTTATGTCTGAACACGTGCAGATATTTAGAACAGGTTCGTGATATCGGGTGATGTCGACCTAAATTAGTTTTTCATGGTTCATCATCATCATCATCATCATTACAGCCTAATTATGTCCACTGCTGAACGAAGGCCTCCCCTAATGATTTCCACGCGGACCGATCCCTTGCAGTTGACATCCATCTGCTACCCGCCACCTTAACCAGATCATCCGTCCATCTGGTTGGGGGTCGGCCTACGCTTCGCTTTCCGTTACGTGGACGCCACTTTCCGCCCCATCGGCCATCGGTTCTACGCACTATGTGCCCTGCCCACTGCCACTTCAACTTGCTACCTCTGGGCTATGTCGGTCACCCTAGTTCTCCTACGGATATCATTTTTTTATCGCGTAGGGAACACCTAACATAGCCCTCTCCATAGCACGCTGAGCAACCTTGAGTCTATTCAAGAGGCCCTTAGTGAGCGACCACATTCGCTTCCGTATGTCATTACTGCAACACACACTGGTCAAAGACCTTCGTCTGAGACACTGAGTATTTGGACGAAAAGATCTTCCTTAACTTCCCGAACGCTGCCCATCCTAATTGGATTCGACGAGAAACCTCCTTCTCGAAGTGGAAGGTTGCATGGTTATATGTTAAAAATTTTGGATTTGTGATATCTAGGACATCTTTATGGGACATTAAGTTTGATGTTTTCAATGTATTATCTCTCTTCAACCTATTGCAGTCCACTGCTGGACATAGGTCTCCCCCATTTTGCGCCAGACATCCCGGTCCTCCGCTTTTCTCATCTAGCTTCCACCAGCGACCTTTCGCAAGTCGTCGGTCCACGGGCCGGAGGGCGTCCTACGCTACGCTTGCCAAGACGCGGTCTCACTCCAGAACTCGTCTGCTCCAACGGCCATTGGTTCTGCGACATACGTGACCAGCCCATGCCACTTCAACTTGCTGATCCGGCGGGCTATGTCGGTAATTTTAGTTCTCTTACGGATTAAATCATTTCAGATCTTAGATCCCTAAGAGGACTCCAAGCATAGCTCGTCCATTGCGCGTTGAGTGACTTTCACTTGGAACCAATCCGCAGTCAGTGTCCATGTCTCAGCTGCGTATGTGCACGGTTAGACGCATTGCTCAAAGACTTCGTCTTAAGCATTGCGGAATAGTTGACGTTAGGACATGACGTAGCTTACCGATGCCGCCAACCCAACTGAATCCCCTACTAGCCTCCCTCTCGAAGTTATTGCCGCCAAGTTGGATGGTTTGCCCAGCTAGATATGCTCCTGCACACCTCAGACGACCGCTCGACGCATATCGGTGTGTGCATGACACGACTGTTGAACATGACTATTGACTTTGTCTTGTTCAAATTCATAAACACCGCCAAGCCCAACTCGTCGGGAAGATTCATTAAGCTGTTCAGCATCTCCGCAAGCTCTTCCGATGACTCTGCCACGATTACGATATCGTCAGCAAAACGAAGATGAGAAATATACTCTCCAATTGACTTGACGCCTCGTTCAGACCAGTCACGGTCTTGAAGATCTCCTGCAATCGTAATAATAGTTTCGGGGATATAACATGTATTATATAATATTAATAAATAAATAACCCATCACTGTATTTTCATTCCTAAGGTTGCCTGGAAAATTGCCATGCGCAATAAGCCGCACATTTACTCTAATCTTTTTATTTTTTTTTTATTTCTGTATCCTTTTTGTTGTTTTGGTGTACAATAAAGTAATAAAAAAATAAATAAATAAATATTCTAAAGAGAATCCAAAACTAAGCTTTAAGCCTTAACAAAAAGTACGGCTTATGCTTAGTTTGGGGCTAAATGGTGCTGTGTGTGTTAGATATTTACTATGTATTTATAGCTGGGTAAAATGGATAGATTGATAAAATAAATGAGGTAACAAGAAATTATCAATCTCTAACGGTAGCTAGTGTGAGCATTCCAATACAAAAATCCCCCCTACATTTCTAAACAAAACTCGTCAATGTCACACAGAACTTTAGTTTACGAACCGCGAGCTATAGAGATAATATTACCATATTGCGTACGCAGAAAGTAAATTAAGAAAATTTATGACATTAGCGGAATGCTCGACTAGATGATATAAGGTTAACAAATGCAACTTATTCTGAAGTATACTAGTGGTAGCTGAGAGGGTAGAACAAAGCGGTATCTGCCCCTTAAATCGGAGAAGAGGAGGCTCATGTACAATATATCTTTAAACTACTTAACATCGCATGTAATTAGTGTTAAAATATTGCAGTGAGGCATAAAGTACATAACAACATACGAGTATATGTGGTGTATGAAAGAAGATTCTTACAAAGATTTATCACTGTATCTTTTCTTAGTCAGTAGTGTTAATAAACTTCACCAGACCAGCCTACTGCCCCTTTACTTGCTGAATGGATAAGCTATGTCGGTAATTGTAGTGCCTCTCAATGGTTTTTTGTTTATCTCTCGCCATTATTAGTAACTAGTGCAATGAAGTCAATTCATTATCCTGCATATGAAACGATGATTCTCATAAGCAAAACCATTGCTATTTTATCACGGGAATAACAACGTCAATCAATCAAGGGCTTACTTTTGGCCTAAAAATCGAAAGTAGTTACACATGCCATAAACACATAAAAAGAATGGGCAAATCTAAATTATTTCTCGTAGGCGTGCCAAAGGATCAGGTGGAATTTTGGCACAGTTCCAAAATATACTACGGTATTCATGATTGATGGTGGTTTTTTAACCATAAGCTGAAAATAATACTAAGCACCGAAGTTAAATAGCGAGCCGTGTTTGCAGTCGGACGGGATAATCTTGATTTATTAAAAGTACCTTGGGACTTGCTAGCCGTTCAGAATATATTTTGCTTAGTTACTACAATTCTGCCACTACATTTCCAAACAAAACTCTATCCACGTTAAGCTAGAATTATTATTTAATGCAGATATGATATGCGATCCTCATGACCAACATAGCAGTAAGATAACGTTCAATCCCCGAGTAAAATTTAAAGCGGTCCCTTTGCAAGTGCATTCTCAAAGACCTACAAGTTACAAACTTAGCGAACAGTACAAGTACGTACCTCTCATGCCACTAAGTTAAACTTTGTCTAACTTTCGTTACTATATCATATTATAATTTGTCAGGTTAAAGCGGAGTAGGATAATGGCTAAGTAGGCATTTTTTTAAATACACTGAATCTGGTAGGCGGACTCAAGAACAATATGTATTATTGCTTAACTTTGTTTTCTCATATTGGAACCTTTATTTTTTATTACAAAATATGTAAAAAATGTGCTTCCTACAACGATGACGTCATATTATGTCGTAATGTTAAAGAAGGATTGCCATATGCCGTTTTAACAGAATGCAAAAGAGGCTCAGTTAATCTGTATGGTCAGGTCCTTAGACTGGCCAGTACTTGAAACTAAGCGAACTGCGAACACGATGAAAGCTATTCGACTCTAAAATAGAGGAAGCAATATTATTAATATTAAGTCCTATTCCTTTGCCTACTTGGGTCCCTTTGTCTATGCCTTAAAATATACCTATGTATGTTCCATTTTGTAGTTATGTATATATTATGTGACTTTTATTATTCTTTGATTAACATAAAAATGATAATATCTAAAATGGAGACAAAATTGTTTAATTTTGAACATGCAAACCGTCTATTAATAAAGACAATTAAGAAATATAAAAAATGACATTTGTTCATCAACGTTTAATTACATTCGAAAACAAATTGGAGTTACTCGCAATTATCTTAACTAAAAATATGTTCAATTCGGTCGGTACTTGAGTTTTTAATTACTCGTTGTGTATACGTACATACATACCTTTGTTTATGGAGACCATTGTTTTTTTTTTATTATTACTTCCTTACGAGTAAAGAGTAAACCTGTTCTCGGGTGACGGACGGCATTGATGGAAGAACATCATCATCAGCTCATATAAACGTCCCACCGAGGCCACGAGCCTACCCGTAAAGGGTGTATAGGCCTTAGTCGTCCACCGCGGCCTGTGCGGATTGGTCGACTTCACGCACATCTTGAATCCTTCGAGCGTGCGCAGTTTCCTCACGAATGTTTTCCTTCACCGTAAGAGCGTCGGATAACGTACATATAATTTAGATAATTCGAAACATATTGATACGTAGCGGGTTTGAACCTCGGCTCTTGGTAGGAGGGCAACAATCACACCATTGAGCCCCACCGACGCTCTTTTGATGGAGAATAATAATATTTATTAGTTATTGGTCTCTTTCAATCCCGCTCTGTCATGGCGCATCACTTACGAATCAGGTGACGTCCGTACGAACATAAAAATACGTTGTTACTCGTCTATTCATGATAATCTAGATCTTTGTTAAAAGAAATGTTGTATACTTAAATTATAAATTTAAACATAAATCAATATAAACAGCACTTATCAAAGGTATGTAGCAAAAGGAAATATGTCGAGATATGTGCACGCAAAAATTTGACATTAAATAACTACTATGACGAGTGTACCAATGATAATACTAGTAATAATTCAAATAATTGCATATATTTCAGTGATAATAAATTAAATAATAATGACATTTCTGTAAAAATAATTGTGATTATGACATTAAAAAAATTGACCATAATATCTGTAATAATAATAACATTTCTATAAATAATTGTGATAATGCCACTGATAATAATTTATTTCGTGTATAATAATATATTTATTTGGCATCAAAATATCGCTGGTCTTATTATTAAATCGGACATGCTTTTAGTATCTTTGAATGAATTGACTCAAAAGGGCAAAGCCATAAATGTTCTATGCATTACAGAACATAATATGACTGTGAATGATATTCAGATTCTAGATTTATGTAACTATAAATTGGCTTCATATTATTGCAGACACAATAGACATGGCGGCGCATGTATTTTAGTAAAAAATAACCACACTAGATGATATTAATAAACTATCAGTTCCAAATGTAATAGAGTGTGTATATTGAACTAATTCAACATAAAATATGTGTTATATGCATTTATCATCACCAAAAAACAATAGTATAATTATTTAATCGTTTATTATAACCTAAATAAAATTTTAAATAAAGTTATAATTATAACAAGAAAATAGTGTACTTTATATCGATATTTTAAAAACCACAAATTTCCAATCTTCCAAAACCTTAAAGTGGAAACCCATGTTGAGAATGTATGTAATAGATTAAGTAGATTTTCGTATGCTTTATATAAATTATCTAAAGTAACTTCTGAGACCGCTTTACTGACTGCTTATCATGGATACGTCACTTCGACTTTGCGATACGGCATAGTGTTTTGGGAAACTCGACAAATAAATTGATGTATTTGAGCGCGAAAACAATGTTCAACTGAAACGAACTATCTCCTGCGTACCATTTATTAAAAAACAAAAATACTTACTTTACCGTGTATTTACATATTCGAGTGTGCCGTTTTTATTAAACAAAATCTCAATCTATTTGTTCTAAACACGTGAGCGACATAAAACATGACTCTGTATGGTTGCATGTAAGTCTACAGTCTGTCTAAGTCTGAGTCAAAGTTTTTTCTGCAATGCCCACGAATATAATAAGGTGCCAGAGTCAATTCGTAACGAAGATGACATATGTACCTGTAAAAGCAAACTCAATGAATTGTTAACAGAAAAATCTTATTATGAAATTAACGCGTACCTACCGCATTAAGGTGAGAACGCGGAAGACCAGCATTGTGGTGTTATATCATTCATTAGGCAAGCGTCTCTAGATGCACGTAATCTAGGAGACAAGCAAAATTATATTAAGTAATTCCGTTATTTACTCGAACAAGTCTGCAACAGCAACGCTGCGGTGTATCCTACAAAAAAAACCTAATTCTTAAGTAGTAAAATTACCTGAGAGCGACACGGTGAAAATGTATAAGAACTTCTGGTATTTTAAATAACAGTAATTTTACTTTTAATATAGATGTTCGATGTTGAAGGGTGACACAGGGAGTGAAATTACTTGATATTGTGACTTGTCATATCTACTTCACAACTTAGCGATTATGTTCTCTTTTTGGGATGAAAAGGGTATTGGGCGACAGTTTTCATTTACTACCTGTCTTTTTGACTGGGAACTATTTTACAAAAACATATATAAAAATCTGTTAAGTTTGTTTATACCAACACTTATATTGTAACATTTTCCAATATTGTGTATACCGTTGGTGTACCTTCACTACATATTATAAAACAAAGTCGCTTTGTTGTCCCCATGTCCCTATATGCACTCTTATGGATATCCCACAATAAAATGTTTTTGTTATTTACTTTCTACAACAAATAATTGTAAATTTTTGAAGCGATTCTAACCAGTACAGCATTCATTCTTATCCAATTAAATACCTTAAATAAATTGTTGATTTAATATAGATTAATATGGCCCGTTACAGCATATAATTTAAATATTTTCGAAGATATTACAGATTTGAAATTGAGGTACGTAGCATTTGCGCCGGTACTAGCCGACCGGGCAGGCGGGAGCGTACCTATTATGAATATATATAAATATATATCACCATTGCACCCTTGCGAAGCATGGGCGGGTCGCTAGTTTTAAATAAATAAATGCTGTGTTCACTTAACCACGGGGGCAATTATTACCAATAAATAATTGTGGATATCCGCCCAAATGTAAAGCAGAATAAACAATAGAAAATCTATTGCTGGCGGGTCTTCAGGCTCCCGGCTATACGGCCGAACGGATATTTCGGAAAACGTTGTTTGGCCAAGTAATTTAGTTCACTAGTTTTAGACTGTTAAACTGACCGAGCGAATTAATTAATGAAAAAACGGCTTATTGATTAGAGTATGGTGGAAGCGGAACAAGCAGTGTTAACTTTGAAATTTAAAGATATAACGTAACTACATTTTAACGTTTTTAAATTAAATGAAGATAAATTCTACAGCAAAATTAGAGAACTGTACTCTTGTGTTATGATGAAGACAAATAAAACGCCTAATATATTACGCCTATATATTAATATAAATAAAGAGATCCTCCTCCTGCTCTTAAAGACAACGGCTGAAGAGTATTTAAAAGCGAGTAAGGCGCTAGCATTAGCTAGTACGCGATTAAAATGTCTGACATTAAAAATATCCGCTAATTTGAAAAGCACCTTTTCATTGATTATGAAGGCTGAGTTGTTTTCCTAATTCAATATAATTACATCTCTACCTTTACCGTCTTAAATCAAGGGAGATGCTGTTCATGAGTTTCAAAGAAAATCGTAAATAAGCAGAGCTATTACAAGGCTCGTTTTGTGAAATATTAAATGGGGAGGCGTTTGTTTTTATGGTTCGTTTGTAAGCCGCTTTCTGATTTACATTTAGATAGTATGCCAAAACGGATGATGAACTTGAGGCGGCCGCGGTCGGCGCGATGCCCATGTTCCTATTTCGGGGAGTGCACATCATTTCATATTACGTACATAACCTAAATTTATAGAATTGTTTTAATTATGATATTATGAAATTCGGGAAGAACCGGAAATTTGCACGAAGGTTGCGGTGGACCGGGATATCTGGCACATAATGGGGGAGACCCATGACCAGCAGTGGACTGCAACAGGTTGAAGAGTAGATTTTATTAACACGAGTGAAGCCGCGAGCATTAGCTAGTACGTCATAAAAATGTCTAACATTAAAAACACCCGGAAGGTGTATGTTTTGGTTTCCGGAAATTAATGCACAATTTGTGAATAATAAGTATTCATGCAAAAAACATTACATTACAATTGCTAGATAGTACCTACATATTACGTTTTAACATGATAGGGGTTTCCTTGGATTATAAGTTTTAGCTATCGTTCTTAAATATAATAATAACGAATCATAATTCGATTTTTTAAAAAAACTAGCTAAGTCTAGTTGGAGCTGCTTGTTTATCTCTAAAAAGTTATGAAGTCAAAGATTCCTTACTACGATTCCAAAACAACATAAAACAATGATTTACAATTGAAGTTGATATCTTTGTGTAAGAGTGAAAATATTATTTTCAGTTCCTTTATTTTGAGAACTACATAGATGGCGTTTATAACTTCTGTTATTACCTGCTAAATACGCTCGGTGGTTAAGCCCTTATAATCACCGTTCACAAAGAACACGATATTTCAGACAAATACACCACAGGCCAATGAAGCCTACCCAGTGGCTCCACTTACATATGTGGCAGGCGACGTTGAAAGTACTAATACAGGAAATATGCTAGGTCATTTCAGTATAACACTCAGTCCCGAGCCGGGGATCGCGGTCAATCCTTTAAAGATCAATATAAAAACCCGTCCAATATATTTCAAAATAAAAGCGAAATCTTGTTTGAGTATTTTTAAGAATGCAATATGTGGTTAAGATACGGAATCGTCATAAAAATCTTATCTTGTACCTACAGTTATATTATTTTCAAAATGAATATCAGTTTTGCATTTCTGTGAGTTAAACCAAATTAATTTGCTTTTAATTTGGGCTTATATTTAATTATTTCACTTTTTCATGTTTAATTTAAATACATTCTATTCTCCTTATTTTCCTCCTTATACTCCCTGAGGCTCTTTCTATAATATCTTTTTATGTGAGGCAAAGACCGTCTGCAATTAAATTTTCACTTAAAAATGGTATCATATTTTAATAATATGCGTAAACTGCTTACTTATAAATTTCTGATTTCGGTACTTTCTACAAGAATTTCATTGAGACATTGGTTGACAATTAATCTTTCAGACTAAAAAGCAAAATTAAAAGTGACATCACAGCTATTTTATCGTCATCATCATTACAGCCTTATACGTCCTCTTCTAATAACAGGCCTCACCTTCCGACTTCCATGCTAGCAATCGTATACATTGGCTTAGTACCCGCCAGGTCATCAGTTTATCTAATTAGAGGTCGGTCTACGCAAGGGTAAGCTACGAGTATTTTATAGCCTAAGTGAACATTACTCCTTTAAAAGTCTATTAAATTGTCTTTAATTTGGTAGAAACATTATTAGATAAGTTTTCACATAGTTGTTGTAAACAATTTAAACAACAGACATATTTAATGATCTTATATAAATAACGAAGAGAAATTAAATTAGAAGTTGATGCCGGTTTAGTTCTACAAATGCGTAACAATATCACTCCATTATTGCCCGAATTTAATTATTATCATCTCTGCGGCTGTCTCAATTTGTAAATATTTATATCAAAATGTATTTGGGTTATCATTCAATATTGCTTTTGTTGGATAATAAACCATCGCTAAGTCCTAACGCCGATTTATTAAAGTAAACCCACACCTTAAGTCTTTGACTGTTGAGAAACAGAAAGTATAGAAGTCGTCCAATCCGCACTGGGCCCGCGTGGACGACTTAGGCCTAATCACCCTTACGGGTAGGCTCGTGCCCCTCGGTGGGGACGTTTAATGAGTTGATGATGATGATATGTATGTTGCTGAAAAATTGTATGTATGTTTTATCATTATTCATTTATACAAAACATTTAAAAAAACAAGTAGAAAAGTTTATTTATAGTCCTTTTCGTAAATGTTCGTGTTTATTAAACTATAAAGATTAGAAATATGATAATGACGTCACCTAGGCCTTGTCAGCGCTCCCGTGATAAGACTCGCTTTACCACGGCAGCTTATGCTGAGGCCGGGCCCATTTGACCACATCTGTGTTATTTTTTAATTATTGTTTTCCATGTTTAACACTATTATTTATATATATTTTTCCTCTTTTTCTTTCTTTTTATACGTTTTTGTTTAAAAGATGTAAACCTGTAACTGTGTGATCAAATAAATGTATTTCTTTCTTTCTTTTTTCTTTTAGAAACTTATAGGGAGGGGACACTTTTTTGAAATTTGGAAGAGTCTCTTCCCAATCTAAAAAATTATAAAAAAATTTGAGAAACCTACATATAATTTTAAGACCTAACCATTGATACCGCACAGGTGTGGGTTCGATGAAAATAAACATTTTGAGTTTCAGTTCAATGTATATTTTTTTAAGTTTCTTGTGGATTCCTTACAACTGTTTACAGAATAAAACTCACAAAGTTTCAGCTATAGTTCTTATAGTTTCGAAGCAAATAGAGTGTAACATACCTGCCATTTACCTACGGAACCCAAAAAATATAACTTGAGGTAAATCTTAAATAGGAACAGTCGCAAACCACAAAATCCAGAAGTCATAATACTGTTACGAATAGACGTAAATAAAATGACATTAAATATGGCGGCTAATATGTGACGTCAGGCCACCATAGAGTATGACATGCGAATTGTCAAATAGCAAAGAGTCTAGTATGTTCTATATAATTCGCGAACTATGTAGAACGATGCCGACGCTTCGAGCTTAGCGGGCGGACAGGTATATAAGGCGGACCGATGGGTGCGCCGGCAGTCTTGTGTTCTACTCAAGAGCGAACGAAGAGCGAAATACCTGCGACTACAAGGAAGAAGCGAGTGATACAGCGATATCTAAGGGTTCGTCGAGTGTGAAGAGTTGACGAGTGATTATTACGTGTGTGTGCGGAAATTATACGGACTATCATCAAGTGTTGTATTACAGTGTGTAGTGCTAATCAGTGATTATTGTGCGTGCGTGAATTGACTTATTAGTGAGAGTGTAATTGTAATTAGTGTTGTGTGTAATTAATAGTGGTAAAATTAATAAAGTGTGTTACCGTGTTATTCTTCGTGTTTGGCAATAATTTATCCTGAACCCCCAGCTCGTAACAATACATTTTATGAAATTGAATTTCTTAAACATCCTGAGTAACATTTATTAGATGCTCTAAATGTGTTTTTGATAAAGGCACTTTAACTCCTTTAGCTCCAGCGACCCAGCAAGAGAAGTCGCCCTGATTTCTTTCACAAAGGATAATTCTGTATTTGTGCTACAAATAAATCCATGCATTGGTTCGACGAAGCGTTTTTTCTATAGAAATTATAATCATAATTCTTCCATACTCCATTACACACGAAGACTTGGACGGGCATTTCGTCGTTTCTCTATTGTGCGACGCGCGCCCTCTCGAATCGTATTCCCTGAGGAAGTCTATAGAAATGTGTGCGAAAGTTGATAAATGTTAAGTTAATCGAATATATCAATGATGAAAAGTTAATCTTTGCTTTTTACACTCCGTACACTAAGTTGTAAATAGCCTTCTTATCACTCCAATCTTACCACACTTCGATATTTGTCTCGTTATTCTCATACGAGTAGTACCTATGGGCAACCCATTTCAGATACAATATAAAAAATAACTATTCAAATCACAGCCATCGCACTGACCCAGTGCGTATTGACTAACGTCTGATCATCGGTATATAATTAATAGGATTTGCAACAATCTAGAATAGTGTGGGAGCCCTTAGATATCAAGATTTTGCTACTAGAGCCTCATCGTCTACTACTTGATTGATGTGTCTCATAATTACTTTTGTCATTGGATCGATAAGACCGTACAAGTCTAATACGCATCGGCGGTCTGAAAAATCATTGTGAGCTATTTAGAAAAGAGTACTACGAGTACAAGCGAATGTAGGATAGCCAACAAAACACATCCCAAACGTACACTGCTTACTATATTTTAATTTATTTAATTATAATTGCTGGTTTCAAGCTAAGTAAATAAAACTTGCGTAATGAATATGTCAACTTCATCACTATGAGATTGTGAAAATTAACTGAATCGTCTTTAAATTCTATAATTGGTTGAAAAATGATGCATTTTTGTCTTAAAACCTTTAAATTTATAAGCTAGGTATCTACAATTACTAGCACGTTTAAATGGGGCAATATATTATAAGTTGGAACCTAACCAAAGACAAATATAGATGTCAAAGTGAAGTGGATTGAGGAAAATATAGGATTAAACAATAAGTCTTCTGGCCATCGACCGCGTAAGGTCCGCAATCAACTAATAACTAACGATTTGGAGGATTAACCCTTCTCCCAACAATATGGTCTTGTGTGCATAAAGGCTGGAAATTTTTTGATTAACGCTTTAAAGAACACATTGTGAGTAGAAATATTGTATACCATCAGTTTTTGTTAGTGCGATGAACAGTGTTGCCACCTCAGTTTTAGAAATGAAGATGATTGAGAAGTTTAAAATGGCTAGATGGAGCTTTAAAAGATTATTCTAAAATATGTATGTATACAAATACTGGTACAGGACATTAGAGGATTTAAACTTCAACTTAAGCTATACGTGTAATACTCGTATACTCATTCAAGATGACGACGGCGGTTTACTAATAACTAACTATTTGAAACAATTATCTTACCTCACCCTTAAGCATACTTCCTTGCTAACAACGGCTGGATTAAACTTGTTGCTTAGGGACGCTGTCATTAACATTATACTGCCTTACTATACAAAGTTACATCTCTACAACAAATTATATGTAAATTCTTAATTCCTTTCGAGGCTTTTGAACGCTGGCTTTAGAGAACGCTGCACCTCTTCTATTTCCTTCGTTATTTTTTTACTAGTTATTCTCCGAAAATGATTTAA
This sequence comes from Leucinodes orbonalis, assembly GCA_019425675.1. Lineage (NCBI taxonomy): Eukaryota > Metazoa > Arthropoda > Insecta > Lepidoptera > Crambidae > Leucinodes > Leucinodes orbonalis. The sequence continues at coordinate 56,730 of PQWD01010397.1, forward strand.
ATAGGTACCTATATTTTAATGGCCGTTATAAAGATTAACGTTGTTTCATATAAGCAATTAGAGACAAGTACCTACACATGCCACGAATATAAACAATAATTGCTCAAAAATGGCTTAGCACGAAGTATCTCATAATAAATAATATGTTTTATCAAAAATATACAGAGTTCCAAATTGTATAAATAAAAAAATCTGGCATAAAACTTATCTAGCAACCTGCTGCTGTGAAGGATTGAATCGTAGTGGACAAACTATTAATTAACTTTATTAGTTTTATTCAAAGGTTGAAAATAAGCTAAAAAATTATGTAACTCTACACGAATAGGCTCGTGCCCCTCGGTGGGGACATTTAATGAGCTGATGATGATGAAGAAGTCAATCATCTGGCCCAATATGTCTCGTTTCTTTTCTAATCTACTAGAAATATATATATAATTACATATCGCTCCGAGTTCCTCCACGCAGTACTAATATGTATGTGCATGTTTTTTTTACATATACGATTCCATTTAGCTTGTTGATCTTAGATTGGTGATAACATTTGTCGTTGCAATGGCGATTGTGATAGGTTCGCCTGTATCGTCGAGTATATCCCGGGGACGTCTTCGTTTGTACTTGTTGGCTGCTATCGAGTTATCAAGAGATTTAGCGACAGCAGGATTATGGAGGTTAAGGGGCTGATGCAGATTTGAATACGCGTTCCGATACAAACTTTAGGAACTGCGATATAGTCCGCAGTCCTAAGACAGTGTATATTATCCGTGTTATAGTATCCGAACCGGCGGTAGAGTCATAAAAAATATAATAATAATAACAATTGACGATTCAAAAGTATCTGTATTTAATTTGAATAAAGACTTTTTTCTTTCTATCTTTCAGTGTGAAGACTCACCCATAAACCTCAACCTAGATGACATCTATCAATATAAGTATTTGTCTGAAGCTGATAATACAATGACTAAGTACTTACGCTAGCGTGAGTCATAATAGTTACATAGGTATAATACAGGCCGTATATTATATATAGTCCTTTTAGAATATGAGACGATTTTTACGTACGTGAAATCGAGTGGTTGTCCACCTATCACGTATTACATGGCATAAACAATGGCAAATCTTAAGTAAAGTACAATTGAACAAACTTGAGCGTTTGCAAAATTTATCTATCCGGTTCATTTATGGCCTTAAGAAATATGACCATGTTTCACATTATCGATCTGAACTGAAATGGCTCCCAATACGTCAACGTAGGAATACCCGAATTCTTTGCCTTCTAAAATGTCCTCTATAACCTACTTATCCTCCTATCTAAGGAATCGTTTTTCTTTTGTACACCAACCTGATGTTCCTTGTAGGTCCACTTAAGGTCTCTTCTTAAATTTCCAGCACATAAGTCTGATTTTTTCTCGTATTCTTTCTCTGTTCATGCAGTCAGACTGTGGAATTCTCTGCCTTCTACAATTCGCGATAGTGCAAGTGTCTCCTTGTTTAAAAGACGAGTTAAAGACTTCTATCTTTTTTCTATCTAAATTGACGATATTTTAATATGACAATATACATGTCATATTTTTCTACATGTAAATTTATCATTTATTTATATGTCTATATTAATTAATATAATTTATTTAACAATTTATGCACACACAGAAAAGACATAACACAATAAACATGGAAAAGTACGTACAAAGGCACAGCTTATTTCACAATGAAATTTCTTCCATTTTTTAATTTAGGGTGCTTATATAAGTTATATATTTTTATAAGTTATGTATTTATCCATAATCATATATATATATATATATATATATTTCATATATGTGTATTTTTATTTTATTATTAGTACACACTTGCCTACTTCTTTTTCTTTGTTTCCTTTTGTTTTGGCCAGCTGGAAGAAATAAGCTGTGCCTTTGTACGTACTTTTCCATGTTTATTGTGTTTTGTCTTTTCTGTGTGTGCATAAATTGTTAGAATAAATAAAGTAAAGTAAATGCCGAGACGTGAGCCTCTCTCCTACGAGATAATATCACGTACAGTGTAGTCCCAAATGCCTTACATCCGATAAACAGGCAATATGTGAACCGATGAATTCGCTAGTAAGGTTGGATTTAATTGGAGAGCGTAAAAGTAATACATCTGCCGTAAAATAAGAAAGACCCTTATGTTGGTTAAATCAATATAATCATAAAATCTTATAACTTTTCAAACAAAGATATATAATTACACTTCATGTTTGCAACATTTTATGACCAATTTCATCCAGCAGAACGAATCTACGGATTATTTTCAAAAAGCTTTTAATAAATAACATACATCCTTTGATAAATATCGCAAGCGAGTTGATCTAGTTATAGAAATCCATCTCCAATACAACACTGAGCGGATATATCATAGCCCAAATAAACAATAAAGAAAGCTGTAGATCATACTTCATAAAGTTCAAAATAATGACCTTAACGTCTATCTATATCCAAAAATTTACATTTGTTTTTAATAATTTAAATCGTTTCCCAAAAATGAAAAATACACATAATGTGAACACAGACACAAAGAATTACTACAATTACCGTATTCCAGAGTATTAATATTATTAAATACTAGTCCATACTATATGGCCATCAAAATATTCAATAAATTACCCTTAGATATTAAACAAGCAAAAAATTATACCGAATTTAATACAAAATTAAAGCAATTTTTAATAAATGCATGCTTTTATAACTTGGAGTATTTCAGCAACAAAAAGACCTAAACTTTTATAGTGCCCGTTATAGCTTTTTGGAATATTATTATATTTTAAATAAATAAATATTATAAAATTTGTAAGACATCTACCAACTTAAAAATGTTTTCGTTTACTCAATATAATATTTATATAAACACTTATACTACTGTGTCCAATTAATAAATTATATTTTAATGTTAAACGTATACGGCGCTCTGAAACTGAGCTTAGTTTTTAATACCTAACAAATGTTGCAATGCCCTGACAGGGTCATGTTGATAAACCTGTACTAATATTATAAGACCATTGTTTAACTAACATGCGCAATAAATGAATATAATATATAAGTACGTTCGGTTCAGTGATTCGGAACCTTTTTCTTTCATTAGACTAAGTAAGTAGGAAATCATTTGTTGGAAGAGGCATAACATTCTTTAATAAAATACCACAAAATCTTGCCGAATTGCCTTTTCACCAGTTTAAATTAAAGATTAAAAAAACCCTCATGAAAAAAGTTACTATACAATAGAAGAATATTTATCGGATAAAGATGTGTGGTCTTGCACTTAGTGTTCCTTACAAAATCTTTGTAATAAATTATTGTAAATCTATGTGTAGGTAAATGACAAAACTGTAACCACTGATATAAAAAGATTAAAAGAGTAACTCGAGTCTTGCCGGCTCTTCTCGAGATCCTACTTATTCCGAACGGTGGTAGAGTCACAAAAATATGATAATAATAACAATTGACGATTCAAAAGTATCTGTAACAGATTTATTTGAATAAAGATTTTTTTTCTTCTTTTCTTCTCTTCATTAATTTGTGACGTGGCGGCGATTCTTTTGCTGCCCAAAAGAAAAGTCGATTAACAAATAAAAGGGTCCTGAATAATGATGTTCAAGGTAAACGACATGTTTTTCTACGAAAGATAAATGTCTTTAAACCCTTGGGTTTTCTTTGTCCCATCCTATACATAATTTTATTTATAAGTTTGTATCATCATTACTTAAAAGTATGAAATGTCCACTGAACGAAGGCCTCCCCTAATGACTTCCACGTGGACCGATCCCTATCAGTTGACATCCTTCTACTACCACCACCTTAACCACACTACCGTCAATCTGGTTGGGGGTCGGCCTACACTTTGTTTTCCGATACGTGGACACCGCTCGAGAACCTTTCCACGCCGTCGGCTACCGGTTCTACGTGTATAAGTTTGTATATGTTTCCAATTTTAATTTTAAGTGTCGACTTAAGTTGCATCCCACACTAAGAGACAATCTACCATTGGTAAAAATACTCAACATGAAAGTGCCAAATAAAAGTAAATAAATGACTTATCATCGTTCACCCATCTGGTTAAACAATGCAATCAACGACATGGCTAGTTGGTCTTCTGCCATTTATATGTATAAATTGAATGCCGGCGTTAAACGAATGGCCTAGGCGTCCAATTAAATGGCTTATTTAACTAGATAGCTGCGATATGTCTGTGAAATGGTAAGTGATGAGGATTATATTTTTTTAGGAAAAACTGGTAACATTTTGCCGTTTTGTCGTTATCTTACTTTTAAGAAAATATACCAGCATTTTAATAAATGTAAGTGAACAATTCTCATAGTTTGTAATAAATATCATTATCAGCTTTGTCTTGAGCAATGACCATTGATATGATGATGACCGACATGGCTCACGTACAATGGTCTACTTCATCGGCTAACGATATCACAAAAAGTCAATACAAAAACTAACAAATAGTATGATGATTTATTTAAAATAGTACTTATGTCGGAGAAGATTGATCATCTCAGTTCATATTTTTTGTTCTAAAATTAGGATTTTCTGATATTGTTACTTTTAACATCTCCTGACTTTGAAAATTACTAGATCACTTTAACACGTACTTATGTAACCGTCGATGCTATTTGTTCTTGTTTCTGTAACCTTATATTAGGAGCCACAATCTATTATAGATAGAAGTTTACTGAATAATGATCAAGTGGAACTTGTAAACTCCACTGCATTTCTTGGTATAACTTTAGATTCAAAGCACAGATTTCCCAATACAGGAGATGGGCAAGCCGCGTTTTTAAGTGCGACAAATGTAAGCTCAACGAGCATACAGGCTGCCAGTTTACGCTCTGTGAGACGAGTCAAGACGCACGATATTAGAAGAAATTACCGATTTTTCCCAAAATGCCATCCTGTGCAATTGTAACATGCCATCGCAATAAATCAGTAAATTACCAAGAAATATAATAACTTTTCACAGTAAGAACCGAAAGAAATTGCGACACTGGGACTGCCTATAAAATGGCGGCTTGTCAGTCTAATTGTATATTCGGATGTCTGTGATTCAAAGTTACAATGGGAGCCTCACATTGACTCACTGGCTGGTAGACTTAACTCGGCAGCTTATGCTGTTAGAAGATAAACTCTTGACAGATGTAGAAACAGCTAGATTGGTTTATTTTAGTTATTTTCATGTGTCATGTCGTATGGTTTACTGTTGTGGGGCTCAGCTGCCGACATTAATACAATATTTGTACTACATAAAGAGCTTTTCGTTTTACTACAACCTTAGGCCGTGACCCTCTTAAGGAACTTTTAAAGAAATAATATAATGACTGTAGAGCATCACAATATATTTATGAAATTTAATTTACGTCCGTAAATACTATAATACCTTTAAAAGAATTGTGACTCACACAATTTAATACTCGGAATAGAAACAACTTGCTGTTCCAGACTTGAGACTGCATAAAGTAGAGAAGTAGGTAGATCTTTATAGGAAATGTATAAAGTTTTTCAATTAGGTACCGCAAATATTGAGTTACCTTTACACATGTTAAAGCTAGAATAAAAAACACCTTTCTAAAAAGGGTGGTTACTATTGACGAATATTATGTGATAAAATCATGGTCTTAAACGCTCAGCTACTTCAGTGTTGTAAAATATTTGTACTTCAGGTTTGTTCATATTTTTTTGTTCTAAATTAGATTTTCTGATATTGTTACTTTTAACATCTCCTGACTTTTGAAATTACTAGATCACTTTAAACACGTACTTATGTTAACCGTATTATAGATAGAAGTTTACTGAATAATGATAAGTGGAACTTGTAACCTCCACTGCATTTCTTGGTATAACTTAGATCAAGTTACAATGGGGGCCGCACATTGACTCACTGGCTGTAGACTTACTCGCAGCTTATGCTGTTTGGAAGACAATGCTCTTGACAGATGTAGAAACAGCTAGATTGGTTTATTTAGTTATTTATAGTGTATGTCTGTCTACTGTTGTGGGCTCAGCTGCCGACATTAATACAATATTGTACTACAATAAAGAGCTTTTCGTTTCATCTACAACTTAGGCCACGTGACCCTCTTAAGACTTTTTAAAGAAATAAATATAATGACTGTAGAGCATCACAATATATTATGAAAATTTAATTTACGTCGTAAATACTATATACCTTTAAAAAAAATTGTGACTCACACACAATTTAATACTCGGAATAGAACAACTTGCTGTTCCAGATTGAGACTACATAAAGTAGAGAAGTAGGTAGATCTTTATAGGAAAATGTATAAAGTTTTTCAATAAGGTACCGCAAATATTGTCGAGTTACCTTTACACATGTTTAAAGCTAGAATAAAAACACCTTTCTAAAAAGGGTGGGTTACTATTGACGAATATTTATGTGATAAAAAATCCATGGTCTTAAACTGCTCAGCTACTTCAGTGTTGTAAAATTTGTACATTAAAATCATTGTTTATAAAAGGCGTACTGTTGAATTTTCTTGGGTGCTACTTTCTCAACCGCCAAAACGCCGAAGCGCTTTTTTCCAAGTATCAAAATTCATTATTGTGCTTTACTTTGGTATTTTAAATGTATTTTTATTGTATTTTTGTATACTTTTGACGTTCATAAGTGCTTTATGTAAGCCTAATCTGAATAAATGAATTTGACTTTGACTTTACAAGGTACCGTGAGGTACAACAAGCTGACGTCATAATGTCAGGAAACTTTCTTTTCGAGTTAATGTCATTGCTCGTCGAGTAACAAATATTATTAATTTAGGTATGAAATAGTTTTAAAAAGATACTAAAATAAAAGTCTCCAAACAAAAATATCGCACTTGATCCAGAGTCCCAGACGCTAACCACGTTAAGCCGTCGGTCCCGGCTACAATCTTAGGGGGGCGTTGTAATACCCTCCAATCCGCATTGGGCTGCGTGGTGGGTTACGCCCAATCTCACTCTCCATGGCTATACTGTGTGGGAAGGCGTGTGCCCAGCAGTTGGCCGTATAGGCTGATGATGATGATGAAATTGAATATATCGAACGTTGTTTTTTTATTTCAAACTGCATAATAATATGCAATATATTATACTTGGGTAAGCTAATTTTTTTTAAATTAAAAGTATGATATATTTTCCTCATCTAAAATAATACTGGTTCTATTGAAATGTTTTTTTCTAATTACAGTTCTTTGAAGATGTAATATATATAAGCTTGAACGTAATATATTGTTTTGGAAAAACAATAAGCTTTCGCACAACGTAACATATTTTTTTGTGTTTCAGAAAGTAAGTGGTAACAGAACAATTTATTACTTCCAGTTGTTTTATGAATTCCTCCCGTAGGCTTTGTAGATGTCTTATTAAAGTAGAGGAATGCCTACGCTCTTGTATTTCTCATGTAGCTTAATAAAAGAAAACGATGAAACTGTTGTGTAGCGTTTGATCACTGCTTATTAAAGTAACTTATGATGGAAGTAATGAATGCTATATGGCATAAGCGCCTTTTTTACGTTTGAAGGTGTAAGGCCAGATTAATCCAGCCAGCCCAGCTCCGCCAAGAAATCTCTTAGAGCTTTGACTTTATTGACGGCCTCTCCAAGGGTCTTCGGCGAACCAAGATGCCTCGCCCGGTATACGGCCACTTCACTACATTCCAGCAGGACACGCTCTGCACATGGGGCTGTCTGTAACACCAATAATGAACAGGTGCTCGTTAAAACTAGTGTCCTGTCATAGTGCCAATTATCGGCCTTAGATGTTTCCTGCCTTGTTTAAGTATGATCCCAGCGGCAGTTGACCTTAGAGAGAACTTGATCCGTTAGCAGGTTTGAGATGATGGGCTCAGGACCAACTGATCTCACTTCCGAACCTTGTCGAGCTAAGGCATCGGCAGCATTGTTACCCCTGCTGTTACAGTGTCCTTTGATCCAGTTCAGGGTTAGTGGGTTTCATAGATAATTCCCGCTGACATTTTGTATGATAAAATGCCTTCCCCAATAAAATTCACGCGAACCGATCCATCAGCCACCCGCCATTTTGAGACAAATCTTCGGTCCACCTAATACAACAGATAAGTGAAATGACGTCTCATGTGACTCATCACATCAACGTCTCAACGTTGGTTACCACGCCAAAGTTTGCGGGTTCAATCCCAAGGCATTACAAACTTTCGTGTGCATGAACATTTCTGTTTTTAATGGTTTGGGTGTTTCTACATATGTATCATCATCGTCAGCACATAAACATCCCCACCGAGGCGCACGAGCCTACACGTACAGCATGACTAGGCCTTAGTCATCCACGTGGGCCCGGCGGGATTTGAACCTGCGCCTTTCAGATCACACGGCAACAGTCCACACCAATGAGCTACTGACGCCCTATGTAAAATATGTATAAACAAAAAAATATATTAGTTGTTTAGTACTCATATTACAGGGTAAATGCTTGGGACTAGATGGCGCAGTGTGTCTGAGGATATATTTATGTATTAAATCCACTTTTGATAATTTATACTACCTAATTTAGTTAAAAATATGATTTTTATAATCATATTTTTATTCACAGTCATTTTATTATTATACAAGTCAAATTACGAATTTTCTGGTTTCCTTTTCAAACATAAAGATATTATTTCGTCATTGTTCAATAGACTTTTCAACTGTTTGGCAAATTGCACATGAATGTTAGCTTAAAAGATACTTTGCTCAGACTTGTCAACAAGGCGTTACAAGCTAAACACGTGCCATGTGTAATCTCTACTGAAAACTCCCTTTAATCAAGCAAGTCCGATGTTAGAATGCCGGCATTAAGACCGTTGCTCAAACTTGCTAATACCGTGGCAATCGCAATATTCAAATATGTCGTCAAGTAATGTAACTTTCAAGATAAATTAAACTTAAAGCTCAATGTTATATATTTTTAACACGAAGACAAGATTCCACCGATATAGACGAAGTAATAAATGAAGTAAAAGTTTGAGACACACGTTTTATGCTGTATTTTCGGTATTGATTTGGTTTAATGGTATCAAAATAATCTGAAACATGTGTTACGTGATTTTAAAGCGTAAATCATATTTCAATTAAAAAAAGTGTTTGTGTCCTAATTGGGGGAAATGGACAAAGGCTCACACGGTGATAAGCAAAACCGCCAAACGCGCATTATCTCTGTTAGATCTCTAAAATTAAATGCGTTCCTGTACATATATGGGGAATAAAGAAAAACATCAAGTTTGTGTTGAGTCCTAATTATTCGTTAGGATTTCAGAGATTTTGCTACTAAATAAATTTCATGTGTTTTACTTATATATTGCTTCTTAATATAACACTAGCTAATCTAAAGTCGTAAACAGTTTATATAAAACTCCTGCCACTAAAATTGACTCACTTCACCCACTAATGGGATAAAGGTCTCTTCGAGTATGTAAAACATTACAGGGCTTCAAATCACAATCGTTGCGGATGCCTTGTTCGAAATCCTGGCATTCAGCATCACAGCATTGGCAGGCAGATGTGGTAAAATAGGATTTGAAATAATATACCTTGGGGAATCCTTATAGCTCCTGAATCATGTTTCCGTTCCGCAGAACCAGGTTGCCACTGACTAGTTTGTCTAAGTATCCACCACAGTGCCAAATATCGACCATGGAACTAGTGTTAAATACTTCTGTTCGGGAAGATGGTACTAAAAAGTGACATAATTAGGAAGGACATACTCGTAATTACTTTTTACAAAGACAAAGCTTTGTCCTTATGAAAGCTTTGCAGTAAACGTAGGCTGTAATGATTATGACAATAGTCTTCACTTCCTTTTACTACTGCATCTATCGAGTAGCGTGCTCCTCATATATACAAAATAAGCAGTGCCTACCCTGTGTGTCCAAACAACCCAGAAATTCACCGACATATTAAACGATTTCCACTTCTTCACCCATTTTCCTCTACAGATTTGAAACCATAGGCGATCTGCTTTCATCAACACCAACTTAATTTGACATAAATGTAAATTGTTTTTGCGATTAGTGTCTCTCACATTGCATACCCTATTCATAATCTCTGTACACGTCACTACATCTAACATGGGTAGATTCATCATACCACCAGGTGAGCGCACTGGTTGTTTCTGTTCCTCCATAACCTAAAATAATTGTATTACGCATTTGGCTTCTATCTGTTATGCCCTACAATATGAAAGGACGGACGGCGGAATCTACGGACACGGCTTTAAGGGTAACATAATTATTACGTGAGGTGAAGTGGTCGTGGGTGTGCATCTGTCGCAGGACCTATATAATCGTTGGGGGAAAAGGAAACATGTTCCGGAAAAGGAAACATGTCACACGTTTGCCAAGATGCGGTTGGACGACCTCATGTTAGATGGCGTGACGATATTTTCATATATTGTTATTCCGTCGTGACTTGACTGGCAGTGATTAGGAACCAAAGTCTGGTGGGCAACATTGCGTTTTGAAGCACCATAATAATAAATAATTTACATATAAAATTCTTAAATACGTAAAAATTATTTATTATATTAAAAATATCAAATCAAATCGTCTAAAAAATATATGAAAAGACGAGGAAACTTTATCTGGAACAATGGACTCTCAAAATTTAGGCCCCTGTAGTATTACCCGAAGAAGGGTAGCAGTTTTATGAAAACTACTCGACATATCGATGTAAACGATCCCACCGGCTTTTCGATATTGCATAAAGTATAAAATTGTAGTCGATCAGGCACTTTACATGCAAGCACCAACGTACGGACTCTTCTTTACGCCGAATATTATGCATAGTTTCTTTTCTTTCTTTATGTGAAATAGTGAAAACGACGAACGCTTACCTTATCTTTCGTCTGCCCATGACAGATGCAATATTGTAGGCAATCGATAACTTTTAACAGTGGCTCAATGGTGTAGACTGTCGCCCTCCTACAGCGGCGGGGGCTGATGTTCAAATCCCGACACGTACCAATGTGTTTTCGAATTTTCAAAATTATATGTACGTTATCCGACGCTCCTACGGTGAAGGAAAACATCGTAGGGAAACCTTCAAGCACGCCTGCCAAGAAATTCAAAGGTTGTGTGTGAAGTCGTCCAATCCGCACTGGGCCCGCGTGGACACTAAGGCCTAATCACCCTAAACGGGTAGGCTCGTGCCCCTCGGTGGGGACGTTTAATGAGCTGATGATGATGAAGTGTCCGCCAAGCGCCCAACAACCGAGTCTACACATATAAGGTCTCTTATTCTGAGTAATTTCACTATGATGTAATGTGCTCTCTTACCGAAATACACACAACACTTTTATTTCACGAGAGCTTACATAGCACTGCAGTGGATCCCAGCTTAAACGACTTAATGACAGAGTATACCATAAACCAACATACAAGTAGGAACATCGACGGCCCGATAGCGTATGACTGACCGGAAATTAGTACAGCAGAGTAACAGAATAAATTGTATCCCAAAACGGGAATAGGACCTTTACGGTCGAATTAGTATTTACAATTTAAAATATCTTACAAAGTTACTTTGAACATTGGTTTAAATAACATCGTTTAAAAATTTATACGCACTCTTATGAGTAGGTATATCCTTGCAGTTACAAAATATAAATTGAATGTATATTGTCTACATCAGGATCAACTCAAATTATATTATAAACACACTTTATATTGATAGATATATTCTACTGCGTAAAAAAACGTAATATTTAAAAATCCTAAAGGCATTTCAAAGTAGAGAAAACCCAATAAATTTTATTAACTAACCACGAAACATTTTTAGCCTTGACTATTAAACACTCAAAGTTAAATGAGCACCGGAAGGGTTGATAAATACCAACACTGACCTAATTAGAAATTTATACAGTAATAAATATAACGAAATAAGCCTAAGCAAGTCTTTAAATCAAGTATGATAAGGTAAGCAAACGAAGGAAACTCGAAAAAGCTTTCAATAATAGAAAAGCTTTATATTAACATAAAAACGATCCTTTAAGTTCATGGTAAACGACATACAGAGTAGAATTTATTCGTTTGAATGTATCTCGAAATGGTAATACCATTGTAGAGTATGAGTCAATTGAGTGAAAAGTACTAAAGGAAAACATTTCCGTGTCTCATAAGCCTCTTTATTATGTTAAAATATGCAATAAAAACAATCATGTGCCCACAACTGTTGCCGCATTTTAAAGATGTATTCTTTATACGTCTGTTTTATACGTGTACCGATAGTCATATTATATGCATGTACTATAGAGCGTCGGTGGCTCATTGGTGTGGACTGTTGACCTCCAATCTGGAAGTTGCGGGTTCAAATCCCGTCACGTACAACAATAATATGTACGTTTATCCGACGCTCTGACGGTGAAAAAAACATCGTGAGGAAATCTGCGCACGCCTGTGGCGAGTTTCATAGGGTGCGTGTTAAGTCGGCCGCAATGGGCCCGCGTGGACAACTAAGTCCTATACGCCCTTTACGGTTAGACTCCATGAGCTATCAATGGTGACTGTTTAAGGGACATATTTATTTACTGAAAGACATACGAGTATGAATTGATTGACTTCTTTCAAAATATTTATGTGGATTTCGAAAAACTAAAGGCATGTTTAAAATTTAGGAATTGCGAGTTCGATAATACTTGATTTGTTAGTTCAATATATCTAGTGATTTCAATGTAGAGTTAATCTTGCGGCTGATGCACTGGATTATGCGAAATTATTAGCAACGAGACGCGACGCGCTTAAACTTAAAAATATTTATTAAAACTTCGCTGTAATTTAAAAGCGCTAACGAGAAGAAATTTCACCTTTGATTAAATTTAACCCATATTTTTATGCGCTCTAACCGGTTTATGAGCACCAATTAGATTATAAAATTTCCCGCTTTCGTGCAGGCTCCACGATAATATGATGAACATCGGGCACTTATTTGAGTTACAGTCATTAGTCTTTGTTCCAATAAAAGGAAGTTCCTGGAGCAGCATGGACGTAATTACCGGTGCCCATTGGTGGGCCACATTGATAAAATTAGCGACATTATCGCACAATAGCAGAAGGTTGTTGGGCCTGCAATAAATCTCCGGATAGCGCCAGCGCCGACAACGGAAGGTAGTGAAGCAATATTGAAAGGGAAACGGTTATTGTCTACAGTCTGGAGGGTCCCAGGAGACTCGTATTATCCCTTATAACGTTCCCCTTTACTCCAGTAATGTAGGCGCAACTAGGAAAATTCAAACAACTACCCGTGAATGTGGCATGACGTTAAAACAATATAATTCGTCATGAATAAGGATATGTGTCACAAATTGTACGGGAATTTCTGAGTTGCCTTGTTACTTAAACATGGGAGGCCTCGTTTTAACGACGGTCCGCACAGTCTATTGTTTAGTAAATATACTCCTTGCTTCTAGTTTAGGGCCAAATCCTAGGTATTATGGGGAGGAGTTGTCAAAGGGTGTTTCGTATTCACATGGACTGTCTGGGATAATAGATTGAAAACACATTATTAAGAATTAATTTCAAGTCTATTTAACGAAAAAGATTTTGAAACGATTTCGAAAGCAAAAATACTCATTAATAAGAGCTGATTGATGTTCCAAAAACCAAATATTTTTATAATAGTGGTATTCAAATAAAATGTTGTTTATGTAGACAACTTCTAATCTCTTCCATAGTATGCAGTGCTGGAAGGCATGTATGTGTCCTGCAATGGAACGTTATAGGCTGACGATGATAAAAAACTTCTCTGCGTTGGTTGTTTAATGTGACAAAAAATAATTGAAGAAAATATTAATAAAGTGACACCTAACAAAGTAACGAACAAATTTCTTCGTACAACTTTGACACCCCAGAAATCGGATATTAAAAATGTCTCTAACGGAATAAGATACCGCATCAGTTTACTTTTAAGTATCTTATGTTGACTGTGTCTTCTCGATATCTAACTTTTAACGCAAACCGTTCAGTTCAATTAAACCAGGGAGAAATTCCTAGCAACTTGAAATAACTTATTTTGGGGATCGTAATTAAATTATGAGTATCCCTTCGGCGGGTTTGGTAAGCTTAATAAAAGCGTAATAGTTATATTTAGGAGGGAGAGTGCTCGGTTGCGCAATTACGGCGATTGCGGGTCCCTTTATTTGCCATCGTACGAACAAAACTGAAAACGTTGCTCAGTTATTTTCGAAGTACTGGCATATTTACATTCGTTTGAAATAAAAAAAAACGATTTAACCTGCATTATATTGGGTTTCACAACTATATTAAGATAACGCGGACTTCGGCTCAGTCAAGTAGTGACAAAATTTATTCGATTACTCCCTTTCTAGGTTGCACAGTTGGTTTTATAACCATTGAGTCAGCTAACGATCTTCATGAATAATTTCAATTTCGTATTATGATGGTAGCCATCGGGGGCCATCCAAGTGTTATAATTATAATATTTTTATTCCAAATTGAAAATAATTTTCATCATCATTACAACTTAGAACGTACACTGCTGAACGAAGGCCTCCCCCAATGATTTCCACGCGGGCCGATCCCAAGCAGTTGACATCCATCTGCTACCCGCCACCTTAACCAGGTGAGCAGTCCATCTGGTTAGGTTAAAATAGTTTTCTTGAACCAAAAGTATACGTAAAATAAATATACTCGGAAACCTTATCGTGACATCTCTGTTAAGCTTCAACAGTGTAATGTTCTAGCTTTCTGTTTTTGATTTCAGTCTGCAAAAACGGAAACACAAATCCAAGGCTCATCTCAGATGTCTATTTCGAAAATTAATTTCGCAAAAGCGGCCATTAATATTCACTTTTAAAACTTGTTCGTTTAAAAGGATAGATTCCACAAAACAGAGGAACGAAGAGCTGCCCTTGTCTGTCCTGGGGCGAACTTCCCTGATACACCGTGTCAAATTGACTAAATTTATGCAACTGCTACGGCGCTGCCACCCCAAGCACATCAAATGTCATAATTGGAGAGGGGTTTTCACATCTGAATAATAGATTAAAGTGCACATAAGGATACTCTGTGAATTGAAATAACTGTAGTGTCATCATAATCCTCGCCCCCTGGTGGGTTGCGATCGGAATTATTATTGCAATTTATGAGGATGCACGCTGTGTTATTCGAGGCATTTCACGAGTTAATATCAAAACAATTTGATTAAGAACAGAAAAATATTGTAAGTTCGTAATTTGTTTGATTGTTTATGGCAACGATGTCACTTTATTATAATAGTGATGGTTATTGAACAGTGCAAACAGATATACAGTTCACCTGATGGTAAGTTAAGTTACCGTCTACAAAATTTGTAAGATAAGAAGAGGTCCCAAAAGTGCCTTCTCGGCACTTAAAGGGCGTTATTGGGTCTTACATGTTTTTACCTTACTTTAAAGCAGTCATATAATTACGTCAAATGGTTACAACTCAATATTAGAGTGGAGTGCTCGAATGGCCGCTCTAGTACAGAACCAAAATAGGATTGGATCCCCACCTATTACTAAAATATGTGTTTGTAATGAAATTGCTCTCCGTATTTAATGTAAATGCTGTTTTGTAAGGCCTGCTCCCTAATGTGGGACATTATAGGCATATATTTAAGAAAAAAAAGATTGTTTACAGTAATATTATAAATTGTAAATATATCTACTTAAACCACGTGCACATATAATTGAACGCAAGCTTGGCCAACACAATACTCTTGATTCGCAACACTATTCTATGAACAGTGAACTATTTCACAGAATCGCTTAGCCTAATCCAATTCACACAGTATGGACGCGAAAATCGAGCGCTTTCGCGAGTTGAAAGCTCTACTACCGACACTGACTTCTACGATTACTATTGGAAGATAATACTTTCAGTTCAACCATAAATAAATAATAATATCTACAAACATTAACATCTTAATTAGGCAAAACAGCTTGTTCTATAGGTGCCAAAACAAGGGATTAACATAGGGAATAACACTTATTTTGCAAATACATACAAGTACATAGTATACATAAAAAACACGAAGACCAATACAAAAATATTTTATCAATGAAATTACACATTTCAAAACAACGTTTTGTCAAAAACCGTAACAATAACAATTGATCAATTCCTGTTATTACATTATTATTATTATTTAGTAGTTAACTGTGTATTACTGAATGGGTTAGATATTTTACTCAAATATTTTAGTCCAGTTGCATTAAAGGCATCACAGACCTTTAATTGCGATACAAATATACTTATTTTTTAAGGTTCCGTATCCAAATGGCCAGAAGCGAAACTTTTATAGTTTCGTCATGTCTTACTGTCTGCCCGTCCGTATGTGACACCCTTTTTTCTCTAAAACTATTAGTACTACTCTTTTATTTGAAACTTTGTAAGTATATGTATGTATTCTGTGAACTGTTATT